>PVJD01010362.1:0-54327 GCA_004026545.1 Mormoops blainvillei
CTGCATTTCCACCAACAGTCCAAAAGTGTTCCCCTTTTTACACATCCTTGCCAGTACTTGTTTGTTGATTTATTGATGATAGCCATTCTGACAGGTGTGAAATGATATCTCATTGTGGTTTTAATTTGCATTTCTCTGATGAATTTTAAACTATCAACACTATTTCTTGTAAAATAGGAATAGTTACTTCCATAAAAAGCATTAATATTTCAACATATTAAAATGATCCTTTATACTTGAACCAACTACATTGCCTAAATAATCAACAATGAACTGTGAGAAAATTATTCTAAAAAGGAGGGAAACAAAATAGAGAATTTATGCTATTTTTCAGTGGATTATAATATCCTAGAAGTTATTAAATAAATACAAGATCGTTTATTCAAGGAAAGCCATATTTTTTATATTCTTATAAGATTGATAAGATTCATGACTTAGAAGTTACAGGTATTCATTACAGCTATTCCTGATCTATCTCATGATTATATTTTTTTTCTGAAGAATGCATGTTCCTGCTCTTTGCTAGAAACACTTATTGAGAAATTTTATCTTTTCCTTGGAGATCTGCTTCTTGCACACTACAATATACCATTTACAAAAGCTTAAAAAGATTTTTTGGAGGAAATAAATCTTCTCAGCCTTAGTATAATGTTTGTGAAGACCAATATATAGAATATTCCTGAGAGTGGGTGACTTGAGTGTGTGGAGGAGGAAAAGTAATTTTCCACCTAGCTTTCTAGGTCCTTGGCTTAGACACCACCCAGCCCTTGTCCTGTAGACAGAGTAGTAGGAGGAAGGCAAACAGACATTTAATAGCATGTATGCCTCCTATATACATGGAAGAGACCTAAGCCATTACCTTAAATATTATCCCCTGCTAAAGAAAAAAAAGAGGTCAGACATGGGGAGAGCTAGGTTTTCAGTCAGAGAACAATAAACTGGGTGTGGTTGTAATGCAGATTTAAGTTCATACCTTCTCCATTGATAAGAGTCTCTACATATTCAGTCGTTCTCTTCTTCCTGGTACAGACAGGGAAACACCCTTACAAATAAAGATTTTCCTTACACATGTCAATTGCTTTAAAAAATTGATAATTTCTACTTGTTTTTTGGGTGTTCTCCTGTGTGCTGTTTTCAAAAAAAATAATCAGCTTAAAAATTTATTATGCCAAAATGTATATTTAGGGTGACAAATTCTGCTCCCCTTCAAATGTTATATAACCACAAAAAAGAGTGTGAGCCCTGGCTGGTGCGGCTCAGTGGATTGAGTGCTGGCCTGCAAACCAAAGGGTCGCCGGTTCAATTCCCCAGTCAGGGCACATGCCTGGGGTGCGGGCCAGTTCCCCAGTTGGGGTTGCCGAGAGGTAAGCACATGCTGATCTTTCTCTCCCTCCCTTACCCTTTCTTTAAAAATAAATATATAAAACCTTAAAAAAAAGAGCTTGGG
Source organism: Mormoops blainvillei (assembly GCA_004026545.1). Lineage (NCBI taxonomy): Eukaryota > Metazoa > Chordata > Mammalia > Chiroptera > Mormoopidae > Mormoops > Mormoops blainvillei. Next base: position 1,448 of record PVJD01010362.1, read on the forward strand.
GACATAAATTTTCAAAACTCATATCTTCATAAACATGATGCAGCCTTCAGTGTGCGTCTCAGAAACACAGTGGGGATTCATTCAATTAATTTACAGGGATGCACATCATTTATCTTCCTCACTCTATGAATCTGTGTTATATAGAAGTACAAAACTTGAATTTATTATCTATTATTTTTGTTTGAAAATAAAAACATTTTAAAGAATAAGGAAACTATTTATTAATTTGTTCTCAGCACCATATAATTCACTAGAACCGTATCTTAGGTCCTCAGCAGTTTTATCGCTACCTTTGTTTCTACTGGCTCATCTTTCCCCAAATATTCTCGCCAAAAAGGTTAATATACTAACTGACAGTAAAGATTCACAACTTATAAGACTGAAAATACATCTCCTGCCCTCAAACGTAAATATCTCCATTCTCATTGCTGACCACGTTTTTAGAGGGTTGGAGGCAAGCAGAGTTCAAAGTTAGTTTGAAAAGTCCAGCAAAACAGGAAGCTTTTCGTGCAAGTGGTACATAATATGGGTCATCTGATACTCTGGAATCAGCACCTCACAGAGGAGAATAAATGGTCAGAAGCAAAAAATTGTTGCATAAGATGAGTCTGAATTTCTCTTGAGATTTAAAGATTTATTAGGGTATAACCTTCCCTATTGTTCTAAATATGGCAGAAAAAATAATTAAAAGTAGTTAAAAGAAGCAAGCCATGGTCTGAAGGTAAGGGAATCGGTCCTCAAAACTGATTAAAGACAGAAATGCCCGCAATTTCCCAGATGTTGAGATCAGAAATCTGCATGATCTTTGTTCTCTCAGCAGGTACCAGGGGGAGGCAATCCTGGAAATCAAACCAATAGCTCATGAGAACAGAACAGGACTGACCGAAGTCTAACCATTTCACAGCCCTTCCCACCATGTAGCAAAACTGTATGAGCCAGGCCCTCAGAAATAACCCCAGGGAGAAGAAGGGGGAGTGAGTGGGCTGGGGATCTTTAAACCAAAAATGATTGTAAAGAATCACTGAATTTTATTTGATTTTCCTGAAAATGACTAAATACTTTTAGTCATTGAAATAGAAGTGGTGGCAGGTTAAAAGAGAAATGTGAAATAGACATGAAGTCCAGTATAAATGAAAATATTTTATATTTTTACACATCAGAATGTGTGGCTTAAGAAAATCATAACCACTGAGCCTTGCCCCTCATTTCATGTAAGTTGGCTAGTTACCGTATGATAAAGATCTTTTAAACTGGATGTTATTCATTTGAGGTAGCTTCAGAGCACATAGGGAACTTCTGGTAATCTTACTGCCCTTACAGTGAGTTTACAATAAACTAAGCCCCCTAAACTTTCTTCAAAAGATTTTGAACACAAACTTCTGTGTGTACTGTGCATTTTTAAAAACGTAATTGTGTTAGCTTAGATCCCCACTCCCTTAAACTGAACAAACAAAAAACCCCTACATGGTATGTAGTGAAGGACAAGCCTGGGAAACCCAACTGATTACTTAAAGGGAAAAGTGTATGAAAACTGTCTGGGGCAAGTATGTATGAAACAACTATTGTTTTACTTTCTCTTTCCGTTCTTCACGCCATAGTAAACTTGATTCATTATTCCCAGCTATAAAATGTTTGAAAAATTTTTTCTGTTATCAGTCTCTGAAAGCTATAAATGTAACAACTACAGATGATCAGTGTTTTGTTTACCATTATTCATTCCCTTAATTTTTCTGAGAAGATAAAACACTAAAATAGTTTCGGGGCAGCCCTATCTTAATACATTCACTGTCTCCCTTACAGCAATTCATGGCCATGTGACACTGGGCAACCTAATCAGTGGACATTAGTGTGGTTTTTGATAAAACTTTTGCTTTCCTGATTTAGGAGCACAATCTGACTGTTCTTGATGTTGACGCCCTTTTCACTTTCCCTTCCTGATTTGAACTCAGATTTAATACCCGAAGCTGCAGAGCTATCTTTTGACCATGACAGAGACAACAAAGTAACAATTTGAGGAAATGTAGTATTAAGAAGGCAGAATCTGGGTCCTTAGAAACATAACTAAATAATTAAAACAACTCTAGAATATTTTTCACAGAAACAGAAAGAGCAATCCCAAAATGTGTATGGAGCAACAAAAGACCCTTGTTGTTTAATGAATATAGACTTGTAAGATTGAAAGCATTTCTAGAGAATGGTTCCACAACAACATCAATGTATTTAACATTGCTGAACTATACCAAGGTCTGTACGGAAAAAATCCAGCTAATGTTAATATAATGAGAACAGTTTGCGTGACATCGATAGAACCTGGCAGCCAAGGAGAGTGGACTGGAGTGCACATGCATGAACAATGACAACACTTCACTGTACTAGTCAGTGGGGGTGGTAGACACTGTTGAATGAGCATGTGTGCTGTGTGGCTGTCACATTCAAAATGAGCAAGTAGAGAAAAAAATCTGCATCACATTTTGTGTAAAGCTTGAACAGTCCTCCATGTAAACTATTCAGATGATTTACTCGCAGCTATGGGCAACTGGTAACTGGCAGCTTCATCACAACAACGCGTTTGCTCATGCATGATGTCTCATGCAGAATGTTTTTTGCGAAACATCAAATCACCCAGGTGGCACCTCCCACTGCAGCCCAGATTTGGCACCCTGCGACTTCTGGTTTTCCGCCCCAAACTAAAATCACTTTTAAAAGGGAAGAGATTTCAGACTGTTGATGAGATTCAGGAGAATACGACAGGGCAACTGATGGTGATTGAGAGAACTGTGTGAGGTCCCAAGGTACCTACTTTGATGGGGACTGAGGTGCTCTTGTCTCATGTACAATGTTTCTTGCATCCTGCATCTTCTTCAATAAATGTCTTTATTTTTACTATTACATGGCTGGATAACATCTAGACAGACCTCATACACTTAAAAATAATTAAAATAGTAAATATTATGTTAAGTGTACCTCATCACAATTAAACATTGAAAAACAAAACAAGAAGTTCCTTGAGTCTAAGTCCCCTCCCACCAAATCTCATTGTATTTTCCATAGAAAAATTCACTTTATATTTCAAAATAATACATTTTACTGTTATTTTTTATTTATTAATTTTAAACATTGTGTACTAAATTACATTAAATTGAGGCTTTATCATTGGTGCACTTACTGACTCTAACTCACACTTTTTTTATATTTATCTCAAAACTTTGCATATATTGGATTGGACAAAAAGTCCATTTTTGTTTGTTTTATTTTCTTTTTTATAATTGTTGTTCAAGTACTATTGTCTCCATTTCCCCCCAGACCATTCTCCCCTATCCCACCCAACCCCACCCACCTCCCACCGTCAATCCTACCCCCCTTTGGCTCTTTCCATGGGTCCTTTATACTTGTTCCTTGATGACTCTTCACCTTCTTTCCCCTGTTATCCTCCCCTCGCCCCCATCTGGTTACTGTCAGTTTGTTCTTTACTTCAATGTCTCTGGTTATATTTTGCTTGCGTGTTTCTTTTGTTGATTAGATTCCAATTATAAGTGAGATCATGTGGTATCTGTCTTTTACTGCCTGACTTATTTCACTTAGCATAATGCTGTCCAGTTCCAACCATGCTGTTGCAAAGGGTAGTAGCTCCTTCTTGTTTTCTGCTGTGTAGTATTCCATTGTTTGAGTGTGCCAGTTTTTTGATCTACTCATTTACCATTAGGCACTTAAGTTGCTTTCAGCACTTGGCTATTATAAATTGTGTTATTAGTTTTTTCCATAAAATAAAAGACACATTTTTAATTTTCACCAGTTACTTTAACGATTTGGGTATTTTGAGTATGTTGGCTATCTTCCATGTGGTATAACGTTGATTATTCTTAATTAATGTCTGGATTTGTTTGTTTTCAACTTTGCAAACCATTTGACACTTTCGATCAGTCACAGCACCTTCTCCATACACTGTACAAATCTTTTTTTGTGTTTCAGTTGCATTTTTACCTTTCTTGAAATAATAAAGCATGATATGCTGAGAATGTTGCATATTTACCTCCATCTTCAATATTAAGATGGCTATAGAAACATTCCAATTTTAATAATTTTTTTTAAAAATGCACACTGTTATGACAGCTGTCACAATGCAATCTAACAAAATTGTTTCAAATATAGTTAAAGACAACCAAGTGCTATTAGAACCATCTTATGGAAAAAAACAAAAGACCTTTTTGGCCAACCCAATATATAGATTTTTTTAAATCAACTCAACCTTTAATATTTATTCTAAACATGCATGTGGTATTTACTGTTGATTCAAATTGTGAACCATAATCATTTTTTCTACATTCAGTAACATTTTTGTACTTTCTGGAGTTAACAGCTAGATTTGCATATCCTCCGTTTTCCAGGTCTCTAACACTAATTATTTCCAATGAAATTATATACCTCCCTAAATAATAGTCTCCGTATTCTGTTACATATCAGGTACTCAGTCATCCCTTCCTTACCACTCCATTCTCGTGAAGTCTTCATGAAACTCATTATCTTCCTTTTCCAGTCGGTAATATTTACTATCTCAGTCTGATGGGTGGATTTCTATCTTCCTGAGACTATTCTCTGCTTCAGTTCTGTGTTAAACACTATCACCCAAATTCCTTGCTAGTTTTTTCTCTGGTTGACTATCATCTAATGCATCACATTCTCCAAAGTTTACTAAGAAGTGGACTTTAATGTCATAAGAAATTTTATGTTTATAAGTAACCTATTTATTTTATACTTATTTATTTTAGGGGGCACATATATAGATTTTTTTAGATAATACTTTTGCTCAGTATTTTAAAAAAGTTTTACATTACCTTCTACCATGCAGGGTTATTAATGACAGATCCTTTCAAATTTGAATCTGTGATCTTTGTTAAACAACTTATTTCCTCTGCCTCTTTCATTGCTTTTGTTTTCAGTTTCTGTGGCCTTTTTGTTGAGTGCTTTCTAAGAGGCCTGGCAATCTTGTATACACTGCATATAACATTTGAAAGCAGTGTGTGTGGGGCAAGCCTATCCCTGGTGCACTTCACTACATGGTGATCATTTGCAAAATTAATCACATTACTAGAGAATCCTAAATATTGAAATATATCATCTATTTTTTTTTAATGTCTCTTTATTCTGTGAGACTACTCAGTTTTTCCACAGAAGTATCTTCTCATCTCCTTCCAGGGGAATACAGTCTTGATGGAATGTCAGTATTCTTGAAGCCTAACAAGGCAAGAGCACTGGAAAAATGAAGACTTTCATTTATTCCCATTTCCATATATAGTCATTCCCCTCTTTTCACTCTGTCTTAATTCTCTAGGATTTTAGTCTCTTCACCCCAATTTATATATAGAAAATATATCAAACTTCATGAAGTTCTTATACAGATGTGCTAACAAGGGAGAGGACCCAAGACTCTCACCACTTTTTATGCGTAACCTCATCACTCTCCTGATTTTAGCCAATTGAATCACCTTGCCTTCATCATCGCATCTGCCGGCTCCAATCCCCAGGGCTACATGGAAATAAGCGGCTTGGATTATCTCTCCCATCATAAATATCACCCTACACAGGCCTTTGGTGTTTAGCTTTTTCACCTCTGTTAAACCCTTTTATTAATTTCCACTATCTATTCACAATATTTATTCCCTGTTGCCTCCTTTTTTCCATTCATCTCTTTGTTTTTACAGATTTAAACAGTTTCTTTTTGTTGTTATTACATTAACAAAGTTTCAGAATAGAAGCAGAATTAAACACTTTGTCCAATTTACTATTCTATACATCATATACAGGGCTGGTTGAGAAGATCTAATGAGAAGAAAATATAAAAATACTGTGTAAACTTAAAAATATTATGAAAATATAATGTTATACTTATGAATATTATGCTCACCACTGTAAAGCTTTATTTTTCTCTTCTATACAAAAACCTAAAACCATTGTTAAAATCATGACACTACTTCCATTTTCCACTATTTCTCAAAACTTATATTATGTTCAATTTACCATTTAGGTGCCTTAGTGTTTAGTTACATTATGGATCCATATATTACCTTATATAAAACAGTAAACTAATTTATTTTTAATTCCTCAAACACCATTATTTTCATTCACTCTTATTCACATTAAGCTCGTTGTTCCTTCTTAAAATGATGTTCTGTATTTCCTATGACATGTCATTCTCTTTGACCAGAAAGACCAATATATCTAGAAAATGGAATATTTCAAATGAATTATTTTCTAATGAAAATAACTTAAACTATTACATTCTAATAGGTGATCTTTTCCTTAGGGAGAAATTTGAGCTACATACTAAGATTAGAGTAAACCTCCCACTGCTGTGCATGAATTAATAACTAGAATACTAAAGGAGACTTTTCAACCAAATATACTCAGGACAACACTTAAAACCTGGATAGAGGTCTTTTTCATCCTATACCTTTTTGAGAAAGTTGAGTGTTTTTTGTTAATTTGTTTTATAAAAGAGAAAAAAGAGACATCTCCCTATCCTGGTGTTTCTTTAGGTCTTCGGGAGAGACTATTATTGGATCCATTAGTTTTCTATATCTATCTAAAATTAAGTAATACTCAATACTTTAGAGAAAATGCTGATTAAATTGATTAAATATGAAAATAAATTTTAAAATTATACCAAATATGAGAAATCTATATGTAAAAGTATTTTAATGGCTTCTTAAGTGAAGAAGAAGGTGTGGAGCATGACAACACTAATTCAAATTTCAGATCTTTAAGAAAGAGGAAGAATTGACTGGATTTAAAATATTTAACTTTAAATTCCAATTTTTTTCCCTAAAATCTTTAATGCAAACTAATATGATGTAAGTGGGCTGTTTGCAGGAAAAGGGAAATAAAAGGATTAAATTTCACAAAGGTACAACAGGACAATACAAGTGAAATAGAACATGATCCCTAAATGCTATTAACTTAACAAAACAGTAGGTCAGAGTCAGTAAGAAATCATAAAAATGCAAGCTCTGGGGAATATGCAATAATATTTGAGAGGTTATTGTCCTTCTGCTGGGATTTAAGATTTATTTTAAGTATTAAGGGACAAAGAGATGCCACTTGGCATCTGGTTGTAAGTAAGTGCATGACGTGTGTTTTAAAAGAATTTTCTAAGGTGTTTCAAGGAGCTGAGAATTTTCTGTTAAGTTAAATATTGAAAAATTAGTTCAACTATCTTTTTGGTTCCAAAGGGACACTAAAGTTTACTTTTTTGAGAAAGTATTTCCCTCCTTTTGTTATCCGAAATACTTATATTTGTTCAGAATTACATGTGCTTTTAGAAACAATAGTGAAAAATCTCCATGAACATAACAGAAAGGCAGCAACAGAAGAATCGTAAAATTGCAATTAATATTGGGCATAAGGTCCATGGGCCCAACCATCGAGTTAAGAAACACCAGACTGAGACTGTGCAGTCTTGAAATATTTATAAGGTAAATATGGAACCACAAAAGGCCCCGAGCAACAGCCATCTTGAGAAAAAAAGAACAAAGTTAGAGTAATCATGCTACCTAATATCACACTATACTATTAGGCCAGAGTAATCAAAACAGCATGGTGCTGGCATAAAAACAGACACACAGATCAATGGAACAGAATAGAGAGCCTGGAAATAAACCCACACCTTTATAGTCAATTAATACAGTCAATATTTGACAGAGGAGGCAAAAACATACAATGGGCTAAAGATAGTTTATTCAATAAATGGTGCTGGGAAAATTGGACAGACACGTGCAGAAAAATGAAACTAGACCACCTTCTTACACTACACACAAGAATAGATTCAAAATGGATTAAAGACTTAAATATTAGACCCAAAACCATGAGAATTCTAGAAGAAAACATGGGCAGTAAAATCTCCAACATTGCCCAGAGCAGTATTGTTTTCTGATCTATCTCCTCAGGCAAGGGAAACAAAAGAAAAAGGAAAAAAACAAAGGGACTACATCAAACTAAACAGTTTTTGGAACTTTTTTCCTAAAAAAGAAAACCATCAACAAAATGAAAAGACAACCTACTGAATGGAAGGACATATTTGCCAATACATCTCATAAGGGGTTAATATCCAAAATTTATAAAGACCTTATAAAACAATAAAAAAAAACTCTGTGTATTTTAAATCAAATGTCAAATAACTTTTTCTCTAAAAGTTCACATAGTAAACATTTTAATATTGCAGACCATATGATTTCTATGGAAATACTTCAACTCTACCATTGTAACAGGAAAGCAGTCATAGACAGTACACAAATGAATGAACTGATTGCACTGCAATAAAACATTACTTACAAAAACAGGTTGTAGCCTGGATTTGGCCCTGTGTTGATTTCCTAGAGCTACCATAACAAAGTACCACATCTTTGGTGGCTTAAAACAATAAGTTATATAGCCTGAGCACTTTCTTAGCACCATCCCTCTTTCTTAGCTTCTTGTGGTTGCTGGCGATTCCTGGAATTTCTTTGCTTATAGTTGTATCTCTCCAATTGTCTCCATTGTCATATGGTGTTCTCCCCATTTCTGTCTCTGTGTCTCATCGCTTCTTCTTATAATGATACTCTAACCTTGGGTTAAAGTCCACTGTAACCCAGTATGAACTCATCTTATTAAATACCCTATTTCCAAATAAGGTCTTCACAAGTCCTGAGGGTTAGAATTCCGACATGTCATTTTGGTGTATACCATTCAACCCATAATTCCATGGGCTGTAGTTTCCTGAGCTTTGGTTTAAGTAATGCAGAGTTTAGAATGGGATGTAAGAGGCAGGTAACAACAGAGGAAGATAGGTATCTACGATGATCTTCCGAAATACTTTTTCCATGAAAATAGTTTATTGCACTGGTGCTAGCTGCAGATTGACAGCTCACCTGAGATAGCGAGAGGCTTCGGTTCTCTAACATGCCAGCCCTTTTATGTGGATGCTTGGGTTTCCTCAGGTGGAGATATGTAAGTTCCAAGAAGGAGCATTTCAAGATGCAAAGGCAGAACCTTGGTTCTCTTAAAATCCAGCCTTGAAAGTTACACAATGTCACCTAACAATATATCAGTTAAAATATGTCAAAAGATTAACTCATGTACAAGGAGAGAAGAAATGTTCTCCTTCATTTCATGGGCTAAATCTTATCTCCAAATACAATGTGTGGCAGCTGTTCCCCATACTCAGCATCCATCTATGATATGTGTGTAAATACAAGTACTATATTATAAAGTCCCTGCAACCTAAATACCTAGTACTTGAAATAATTATTTTTAATAGAGTAAATTAATAAATATATAAAGAACATTTTATATATTGATTGTTTATGCACATTTTACAATGTTTAAAATAAGGCAAAAGGTATATTCTGTTATTTCCTACTAACTACCTGTCAATTTCTTCTTTCAGATGCACACGTCTCCCCATATGTTAAAGTGGTTACACTGTTTAATAGTTATTACATCATGAAAGAGATGCTACCATAGAAAACAGACAAAATTAATTTTTAAATTGCAAAAGACTTTGTCCTGAAAGAAAACTCAGGACTCAATTCTACAGACATAGGACAATTATCCTTTCAAAGTAACAATGATGAGTCAGAGATAGGCTTCTAGCAGTCAAAACTGTTCAAAGATTTCTAAGGCTGAGTTTATACTAGGTGGTTAAATTATTTAATAGTTCAATATTACAGGGTACTCAGGGTTATATAGGTGCTCAATAAATACTTGATAAATTAATGAGCTTTCCTCCAGGAAATTTGGAGAAATAAAAAATCTGTAGTATAATTTGCAAAGTGTAAACTCAAAGAGAGAAATGTAAAAATTAATTCTAAAACATCATAAGTACTTATATTTATCTGGAAATTTTAGGCTAAAATACAATGTAGTGATCCGAATTGCCCAGAATAATATCTCTTTTATATATATTATTTTACAGACACACAATCCTTGAGGTTTTAAATTTATTCTTTTACTTTTTATTTTAATGTTAATCTAAAAATCAATATAATCACATCCTGGATCACCTGGATAACTACCCTAATAGCAAACACTCAATTTTATTTTATTGACCCAAATTTTGTGTTTGCAGTTGACAAATGGCATTATTTTAGTGTGCAGTGTTTGAATAACATTGCAGTACTTTAATAGAGGAATGTAAGGGAAGAATTGAGAAATCTAATTGTAAATAAGTAAAGACATGTCAAATTCAAAAAAAATTTTGTTCCTTTACTCTATACCATGCTCTATATACCCTTCGGGCAGGTGTATTGTATGAGCCACATATTTCTCTGAACCATTTTTTGTAAGTACATGTTGTAGATAAACAGAGAAAATATTTGAATGTTTTTTCAGGATTACATTTCTGGCATATACTACTAAATAGTTTAAAGATATTAAACCTCGATTTAAAATGATCTTTTCAAATTAAAGTATTAATTTCCAAAATTATGACCTATTGTCCTATGAACAAAAGAAGCAAGTCTATAAGTGAAACAGAAAATATAAGATTCATATTTTATTACTAAATCAATATCTATTCTTAAGCTCCTATATAATTTTAAATTATTTTAACTTTATTAAATTAATGTTTAAATTTGAATAATATTGGTTTGTAAGGGTTTATGTATTTTGAAAAAATTGTTTATATTATATATTACTATATTAACAATTGTGATATAATATTTTGATATCACTTCACTTTATAAATGTTTCTATAGCATAATTTAAAAAAATTTAATTATATTGAATTTGACTTAAATTTAATTCAGTACTAATAGTCCTCACAATTTCTTTGTTTAGGAAAATTGCAAGGTTAAGATCAAACCAATCTAGACAATATTGACATTATTTAGCATCTGTAGTCGTTCCTTCTCTTAATTTCTGGTGCACTATTGATACACCCATTTCCCAAATTTGTGTAAATAATTAGATACACAAGAATTGAGTTGTGTATTGAACAGCTTGCTACAGTTGTGTCAATAACTAAATTGCCATTCCAACTTGCATTCTATGTCATTCAAATGTCAAAATATTCTCATTTTGTTTTATTAGGGAAACCATATTGAGATAGGGATACCATTGTGTGGTAATTATTAATTGCATTTATCACATGAAAGATGGATAGTTACTTCTGGATATGTTAAAATATTGTTAACTTTGTAAAAATATCAAAACTAATCATTTTGTTCAGTTGTTTATTAATCTTTATTCTTAGTAATGTTAGTTATGTAGTAAGTAAAATGTCAAATATTTTAGTGTCTTTGACTAAATACTTGACCTTTACTCAGTTTATAGCTTTCAAGATTATCAGTTCAAATTACTGCAATACCAAGAATCCAAAAATATTCACCATCTATCATTACACTGAAATTAAGTAAAAATATTTAAGAGGAGAGGCTATTATATAACAGGCTTCCTTCTAAAAGCAATATGCTGTGAAATAGTTAATAGTATTTCAGTTGGTTTGCTGATAATCCAAAATAACAAAATGCTTTTAAAACAAAATTATGAAATCTACATGGTCTTAAATGTTTAGGGAAAACAGGTATATTAACAATGTTTGCTATTCGAAAGTAATTGATAAATTGCATATTGACTTTAAACTGTGCATTGGAAAACCATCAAACTTTGTCCTTACTACCATGTGCTTTTTGCACAGGAAAACAAATCATTCAAAAAAGTGGCAGAAAAAGGCTAACTATATGACATCAATTATTTTTGGTATATTTTATTGATTATGCTATTACAGTTTGTCTCATTTTTTCACCCCCTTTTCCCCTCCGCCCTGCACCCCATCCCATCATCCCCACACCTCTTAGTTCATGTTTATGGGTTGTATGTATCAGTTCTTTAACTTCTCAATATCCTGTACTATTCTTAGCCTCCCGCTGTCTTATTTTTTTTTTTTGTCAACATTTTCCCACTGCCACTTTCCCCAGCCTAATCCCTCCGAGAATGGCCATCATAAACAAACCAACAAACAACAAGTGCTAGCAAGGGTGTGGAGAAAACGGACCCCTAGTGCACTGTTGGTGGGAATGCAGACTGGTGCAGCCACTGTGGAAAACAGTATGGAATTCCCTCAAAAAACTAAAAATGGAGCTGCCTTTTGACCCAGCAATTCCACTGCTAGGATTATACCCTAAGAATCCTGACATCAATTTTTTAAAGGCATGCAAAATTTAAATATAATATTATTTCCAACATGTGTGTTGAGACACACAGTCTACACTTCTTTGAAATGATATGCACCATTTATTTGTGTATCTGCCACTACTAAGATACGTGGTCAATGGACAGTTACAGCATTAAGATTTTACAGTTCTTTATGCTGGCAGTTCTCAAACATTTTGTTTTCAGGATAACTTTATACTCTTAAAAATTGTTGAGGACCCCAATAAACTTTAGTTCGTTTACTTTCCTGCATACATCTCACATATATATTTCACATATTAAAAATAAAAACTGTGAAATTAAAATATATTAATGTGTATTGAGTTTATTAAGTCTTAATTTAATAATAAATATATTGATGTTAATAAAAATAACAAACTTTAAGAAAAATAGGGGGTTGGGTTGATGGGTGAAAAAGGTAAAGGGATTAAGTAAAAAAATATCTATGTAAGCTATCTTAAGAAATTATGATTGACATGGGAAAAGCTATTCATATTTAATGAATGCAACTTAACGAGTTTGCAAATAATATACATCTGTGATACCATCACCGCAATATATTCTATAAACATATCCATCATCTCCAAAACTTTCCTCCCATGCTCTTTATTTACTATTCAATACCATATGATCTCACTTATACATGGAATCTAATGAACAAAATGAACTGATGAACAAAATGAAAACAGAGGCATGGATACACGGAGCAGGCCAACAGCTGTCAGAGGGGTGAGGGGAGGGGAATCGGATGAAAGAAGATGAAGGGGTTAGCCAGGAACACATATGTATAATCCACGGACACAGACAACAGCGTGGTGAGGGCCAGAGGGAAGAGGGGGTAAGTAAAGAGGAAGGTGATCAAAGCGGGGGAGAAATGGGGCCATCTGCAATAGTGTAAATAATAAAAACAAAGTAAACAAATAAATAATCATTTTATATACAATCTAACCTCAGCAATTTTCAAAGTGTATAATACAGTATTTTAAATATAGCCACTATGTTATAACCTATGTACAGTAGAGTTCTAGGATTTATTCATGTTGCATAACTAAAATTTTGCACCATTTTCCTAACGTCCTTCCATTTCCCTAACGTCCTTCCATTTCCCTCATCCCTCAGCCCCTAGCAATCACCACTGTGCTCTCTGCTTTTATGAGTTTGACTTGTTTAGATTCCTCACATAAGTGGTATCGAGGAGTGATTGTCATTCTGCTCCTGGTTTACTTCACTTAGCATAATGTTCTCCACTTTCATGCATGTTGCAAATGGCAGGATTTCTCTTTTTTTAAGGCTGAATAATATCCCACTGTATATGAATAGTATGTACATTTCAATACTCGTTCATTCACTTATGGACATTTAGGCTGCTACCACGTCTTGATTATTGTGAATAATGAGAGTACAGATACCTCTTTGAGATTATGAACATTTAGTTTTCCATGCATGAAGCAGCTAGTTCAGTTCATAACTCAAACACACAAGTCCATTACCTGGGCCCAACCATCATTTTTGAGCATGTATCATATGTGTTTCATGTGTAGAGCCCAATTCAACACTCACAAAGAACCCTATTTCATGAAACTGGTAATTATTTTTTTGTTTTTTGTTTTTTTTTCTTTTCTGTGTGGGCCTGATAATGAAAAATACAATGACTGCTAGTAAGTTGAATGCCACCTTCAAGTCAATCAGTTTTCTAATTCAAGGGCAATAAATATCCTTTAATATAGTTAATTATTTTTCAACAATGTTTCTCTCAATAATATTTTGTACATTTGAATGTACAGTTTCAGAAGAATCTAAAATTTATTTCTAAATAGTTTATGATTTCTAGTGATGCCTAATTGCTATTTCTCTGAAATTTCATTTTTACATACACAATCATTCCACCTTTAAAAATCATTAAAAATATTGTTTTTTATTCTTAGTTTTCCACCTTTTAAAAATATCTTCGAATAGGCATTAAAGTTTGTTAAAAGTTTTTTCTGGATCTATTAAGATAGCAACATAAATTTTCACTTTTTTACTGTGTTAATGTGGTGAATGATCTAGATGTGATTTTTGAATACTATTCACTTTGCAAATAAACCCTGGTCAAAGCCTCACAGTTGTTAGACATCTAATTTGTTTTGATCATTTTTTGATTAGGATTTTTGGAACCATCTTCAGGAAAAAAATGACCTTTAATGATCCTATGTGGTAAATCATTGTCAGATTTGAATTAAAGTTATAGTTGCTTCACATAACTAATTGGAAAAGCGCTTACTTTCTATTCTCTGGAATAATTCATGTAAATAGATATAAAATCTGTCTTAAATACTTATAAGAATTCACCACTGATGTCACCTGGGCCAGCATGTGGTTACTTTTGTTAAATATTGTATGAGTAAATGACAATGTATTCTGTCATTTTTTCCTAAAGTGTGATGTTCATTGTATTTCCATTAGGTCATTTTGGTTAAATGTTTTTTTCTTTGTATTGAATTTATTGGGGTGACACTATTTAACAAAACTGTATAGGTTTCAGGTGCACAATTCTACAACACATCCTCTGTACACTGTATTGTGTGTTCATGGCCCCAAGTCAAAAATGGTTTTTCGAATCTTTTATACGTGACTAATGATTATATCATCTATTTTTCTATTAACTGTTGAGAGATGTTAAAATCTCCCAATCTGATTATACATTTTTTCATTTCTCCATTTAGTTCTGTCAATTATGCTACATATATTTTTACATCTTCACTGAGAAAAAATTCATATCCAATAAATGACCCAAATTTACAGTGTACAATTTCATAGGGTTTGATATATGCATTTGTATCAGCAAAACCATCACCAAAATCAAGAAACATTTTGAGCATTTAGTTGAGCTCCCCAAGTTTTTCATACCTCTTTGTAACACCCCCACATTTCTTCATATCCCCCACCAATTCTGCAAGAATCATTCTCCTGCTTCCTGTCACTGTAGATTTCTTTGCAATTTACAAGATATTTATATAAAATTGTTAATATAGTATGTACTCTTTTAAATAAAAATATAAGCAGTTTATAATTCATTTAGTCCAACAACCTTAAAATCATGCCACTCTTGATTTTAATTACTTGTTAGAATTTTCTTTTACTAATACTCTAAATATATAAACATATTTATTTTTACACATTTTTATTTCATAACTGCATAATTAAATCTGCCACAAAGTACACAACCAAATTCTCAAAGAATTCTCTGTATACTTTGTATAAAATATTTTATTTATACAAGATATGCTTAGGAAATTATTAAATTTATAAGCATAATGGCCATATCATTTATGATTTTGAGAGTTAACCGACAAATTAAAACTGACATACAAGGTCTGTCTGGAAAAATTCCAGCTATTGTTAATGTAACAAGAATGGTTTGCATGACATTGATGTAAACTGGCAGCCAAGAAGAGTGGACTGAAATACACATGCATGAACAATGATGACTTCATTGTACTAGTCAGTGGGGGCAGTAGATGCCATTGAGTGAGCATGTGTACTGTGTGGCTGTCACATTCAAAATAACTGAGTGAGTAGAGCAATGAATCTGCATCAAATTTTGTGTTAAGCATGAACATTCCTCTGAGGAAACTATTTGCATGATTCAAAAGGCTGCAGCCGTGGGCAACTGGCAATTGGTTGTTTCATTACAACAACATTCCTGCTTATGCATCATGTCTTGTGCAGAGTTTTTTTGTGAAACATCAAATCACCCAGGTGACTCGGCCCCGCTACAGCCCAGATTTAGTGCCCTGCAGCTTCTGGCTTTTTCCAAAACTAAAATCACCTTTGAAAGGGAAAATGTTTCAGACCATCAATAAGATTCAGGAAAATACGATAGGGCAGCTGATTGTGATTGGGAGAACTGTGTGAGGTCTCAAGGTGCCTAGTTTGAAGAGGACTGAGGTATCATTATCCTATGTACAAAGTTTCTTGTATCTTTTTCAATAAATATCTTTATTTTTCCTATTATAAGGGTGGATACCATCTGGACAGACCTTGTGCAAGAAAACTATAATGGATTACTTTCCTATAACTTCAAGTACTTTTATAAAAAAGAATTTTCTTCTAAAAAAGGAAAATATTTTTTACTTTGTAATTCTTGTAAATAAAACCAAAGAGTCTGTAAAGAAAAACTGAAAGAGATTTGGAAAACACCTGTACTCTATTTTAAGTATGGATCGTGTGACAAGTCCACTATTTTAGTTGAGATTTTAGTTTGCCTTTTATAACTGGGTAATGGGAAAACACTTTACTGATCTTTCAATTAGATTTGCAAAAAAGAACTTTCTTTTTCCAAAATGTTTTGCATGAACAGTAGTTTATTATGCTTTTTAATGTTCTATCTATCCTCTGAAATTTTGATATCTAGGTTAAATTGAATACTTTTGTAAAAATGTTGGCTTATAAGGTGAATATGAATCCACACTAAATAAGAAAGCCAAAATAGATTTCATAAGATGAATTGGTTTAATTCATCAATAAGGAAAAAATTAAACTAACATAAAATGCAAACAATGTTTAAAAACATAATTTAAAGCAAAATAAAGTCATCTTTACCTAAATAATGAGTTTTTAAAATGGGTCAACTGAATATTATTGCAAAACATAAAGTTTCTAAAGTTTCTAAGGGAATGTCAGCCTATTGACAATTACTAAATTAATTTGTCTCATTTATGCCTAGACTTGAATTGTTCAATTAAGTAATTTGAATGAATGAGCCAGTATCTGGTCAATAATGAGGTACTGAAGGTCAAACGTGATGCTTAGAGGAGTGGCTTTCCTTGACATCATTTCCAATATCCACTGAAAATGTAGCTTTGTTTAAGTACTAGAAGCTGTTTTCTGAAATCAATGGACTAAGTGATGAAACTGTCACAAGATGTAAAGAATCCATAATCATATCAGAAGTAATTATTCCATTCTAATGACTTTTCCCAATCAACTTCTCCCCCAGTGAGTGCATTTTAGGGCCATGGAAGAAAAATAGGTTCACATATGCATATTTCCATTGATTAATTTAGTTCGTACTACGTGAGAAGAAAAGTTAAGAGAAAACATCATTATGATTTGGGCATATAGGCAATACATAACAATTAGAACAAATGCAACACCAGAACTAAAACAAAACAACCAATCAAAAGTGTGTAAATAGAGATAAGTTCTTTGAAAATACTAGTATTCTACGCTGTAAAACTCTACAAAATCTGTTTAAGACACTGTTTCTCTCAAATAATTTCACTGTTATCTCTCTTTAAAGGGTATTTGCATTTTACATACTCTCTATAATTACATAAGAATGTTTTCACCCTGTAATCATCAAAGGAGGTATATTGCTGACTCTGAAATCGGATTTTGTAGAAAAACAGCTTAAAGATTTAGAAGAGTTTTTAATAAAAACTTGGGCAACACAAAGTAAGGAGGGCTTCCATGACTCACTTATTCTTATTAGATCTCATGTATAAGAATGACTAAAATCTCCATAATACTTTAAATATCAACTATTACAAAACAAAAATGTTTTTGTTAAATATGAATTAATGAATATATCCTCAAACCTCCATTGCATTTAGGAAATCCCACAGAGATGCAGATATTTATTAACATAAATTTTAATTACAGGAAAATCACAGGCTTTAGAAGTGTGCAAGTACCAAAAAAGCCATCATATTCTGGTGTCTAATTGTTTCCTAAATTATTTTTACTGTCTCCAACATTATTCAGTAATGGATTTATTTGTCCTTAAAACATTTAGTTATTCTAAAATGATAAATGCTTGTCAAAGTGCTAGATCCTAGGAAAATGAATTTTTAAGGTATAAAATATCTGTTTGCATTGAGATTTCATAAACAAGAAAAGAAATATGTAGTACTAATTTATATAGTTTGAATTCAGTTGGATAAGGGATACAAAAAGGAAGATGATAAAGTATGCTATTTTAGTGGCATTATGGACTGAATATTTGTATCTCCCCAAATCCATATATTGAGGCCTTTACCTCCAGTATGGTTATATTTGGAGATGGGGCCTCCAAGGAGGTGATTAAGGTTAACTAAAGTCATGTGGGTGGGATTTGATAGTTTTAGTGCCCTTATAAGAAGAGACAGCACAGAGCTTGTTCTATGTCTCTCTCTCCACCCTGGTACTGAGGAAAGGCCATGTGAAGACATAGGAAGGAGGCAATCATCTGTAAGCCATGAAAATATTCCTCACCAGAAATTGAATTTGCCAAAACCTTGAACTTGAAATTCATGGCCTCCAGAATTGTGAGAAAATAAGTTTCTGTTGTGTAAGCCTTCCAGTCTTATGGTATTCTATTACAGCAGCCAAAGCAGATGAAGACAAGTGGTAAAGAAGACATGAAATAAACATGACATATGTTTCTTACGTAAGCAAAAACATTAATAATGTCAACAAATGAGCCAGTTAGGAAGTGGGAAAGCTCAACCAAGTTTCAAATAAGGAAAACAGTAATGGCACGGTTCTAAGGCATGAATCAGGTTGGTATGTTTGACAAAGATTACAAAGTCCCATGTAATTAATCTGGAATATACAGAGAAATATGGTTGCAAATTAGAAAAATTCACAGGGATCAGATCATATAAGACTATCTTCTAAAACCATTACAAGGATTTTAGATTTCATTCCAAGAGTGATATGAAGCTTTTGGAATGTTTTGAGAAACGTAGAGATATAATATGATTAATGTTTTAGAAGATCACTGTAGCAGTTGTGATTATAAATAGACATGGATGGATGCAAGATGATTGATAAGGGAAATTCTGAAATACTTCTTATGCCACCTTAAATAAATATTCCATTATATTTAGTGGCAAAGGAAGCAATAGAATCTCACTTGAGCAGAATGTTGAGATCTACAGTCAAGACAGCAATGGTGCCTTAAGTTAATCTAGTATTTCTTAAAAATAAAAACATAATGTACCAGCTTTAATGTACCAACTTCAGTGTTGCCTCCAGTGATGGGCCAGAAGGAAAAGATAGAAATCAAGATATACTTAATATATATTTATACCCCTCTATCTACCTATCTGAAACATACATATGTACAATTTTATAATAAATATATATGCAAGTGGAGAGTGATTAATAAATCACATAAGTATGTATTTAGTTTATAGAGATGACCATAAAAAGGTATTATGATTTAAATAACATGACTCTAAAGGATATAAGATCTTAGATTTCTTCAGTATAATAACTTTATGCCATAGAAAAAGGAGAGAGACACAGAGACAGAGACAGTGATCCTCAACTGTAAACATTTTAGAAATAGCACTAGGACATAAAATTATTAGCAGATAAAAAAAGAAAAGAGGAAATTTTTCAAATAATGAGAAGTATAGTGAATTATATTCTTTAATAAGACAAACCTTTTTAAAAGTATCAGTTCATCAACGAAGGTAAAAGAAAAACCACCGGTATTCTGAAATTTATTGGGGCATGATGAGATCACTATAGACCTAAAATAAGAATATTTGTATTCATTTTTAAGCATATAAGTAATAATAAATAGATAATGGCACAGTTAAACGATGAAAAATTTCTTGTGTAATTGAATATAGATTTAATTTTTTCAATAGAAGACAGATGGCATTAACAAAACATTTTCAATAATAAGACAATTTTCAAAGATGAAGGTGTATTCTAGACACAAAAATCAAAACAGAAAGTCCTTCACAAAATGAGTCTAGATAAACTTATTCAGACACTACATACAGGGGTATATGGCAGAAGCTCTTTATGTCTTATAAATTATAAAAGACGATGCTTGCATCAGTAACCTTACTTTCTTTAACCATTTAAGTGTGGATGACAGACAATCTGTCATTGAAATGTTCATATTTTCAGAAGACGTTAGAATTAAGTCACACCCTCATCTCTGTGGCTTGCATAATAAATATATAATCTCACTCAAGGAAGATGTCTATGGCAAGGGCTCTAACGTAAGCACTTAGGGATCTAGACTCATAGAGACTCCACAGACATGTAGCTGTAGCATCTGAAACACATATTTTCCATTTTAAGTTTCTCTTAAATAAATAGGTATTTATAAATACTCATGGAAATAACAGATTTCATGAGAGATCAATGCACGGGGTTGGCCAAAAAGTTCATTTAGTGTTTTTTCTGTACAATGGCTTTAGTAGTGCTTAGTTGTCTTTAACTTCATTCAAAACAATTTTGTTAGATTGTATTGTGACAGCTGTTGTATCAGTGGGCATTTAAAAAAACGCTTATGAAATTGGTGAATTTTTCTGTAGCTATTTTAATATTGAAGATGGAAGAAAATAAGCAACATTTTTGGTGTATCATAACTTATTACTTTATGACTTTGAGAAAGGTAAAAACACAGCTGAAACGCAAAAGAAGACTTGTGCAGTGTATGGAGAAGGTGCTGTGACTGATTGAACATGTCAAAAGCGGTTTGCAAAGTATTTTTGCACTAATAACATTTTGGTCAAATAATTCTTTGTTGTGGGGCTGTCTTATACATTGGAAGATGTATAGCAGCACCCCAGCCTCTACCCACTAGAAGCCAATAGCAGGAGATAGTCAACATACTCAAAATATCCAAATCACTAAAGTTATTAGTGAAAATGAAAAATGTGTCTTTTATTTTATGGAAGAAGCTAAATGGACTTTTTGACCAACCCAATATTATCCAGGTATCTAGTGTCCTCTAACTCTTTATTTTACAATTTAGTCTAGGCTTGGTCATTGACCTTCCAAATTCATGGAAAGACCAATCTCATTCTGTCCATCTTCTTAGGCTAGTAAAGTAATTGGTATTAACTTAATTTTCCATCTTTGAAGGTATTTTTGGCATATGGATCTTATTTATAGAAACAAATGCAAACTTCATTAATCTGAAGATTAAAAAAGAATGACTTCTATCAAATATTCATAAATTGCTGTTAAGGCTAGGGATTTACCTCTATCACTATAAATTATATAATGCAATAATTTTGCATATTGACAAAAAGCAACATTCAGACTTGTCATACTTGGTATGGAGTATTCAGAGCTGACCCTGGTTATAACAGGAACATGTATAAGCTAATCAATTATAATACCAAATATTAAGTCAATCCATATTACTTGTAGGATTGTTCTGAGAAATGACATTTTACAAAATAAGTGAGTGTGATGTTTGCTGGTATTGAAGGAGTTAAAAAAGAGGCACAATATCCTATAGCCTTAGTCGATTCATTCTGAGCTTTACACTTTGGTTTCGGGTGACCTTATTCATGTCATACAATCATCTGTTCAAGGGAGTTTAAGTCTATTTCCCCTTGGGCTGATATAGGAATAGCTATAATTCAAGGAAAAATCACCCAACTATGTTTTTTCTAATACATTTGTATATGTTAGGTAAATATATTTAAAAGAAGAAATAAGCACACATACATATATAGAGAAAAAAGCAGTACAAGCTATACGGTGATTAACTCTAACTTCCTTCTTGAGTGTAATACAATAGCATCATCGAGGCAATGTTTTATAAATACAAATTCTTAATTTAAAATGTAATCATTACACAAATATTAGAGTTGTACACTACTTGAAATATATGTGTCATGTTTATGTTAACTATTGCTCAGAATCCTTTGTAGTTCCTATCCATTTGTGCTTGTGAATATGAACTTATTTACTGAAAGTTATCCCTCCTTGAAAATAGTTTCTCGGTTGTACACTATCTGAAGGAGGATAAGGTTCTTTCATATACCTGAGGCTCCTGGATTCAGAAAGAATCACTTGCATTAATTAGCTAAGCTTACAGAACACTGATGAATTGCCCGGAATATCAACTTCTTGAACTTAAATGAGACAGAGAACTATCAAAAAGACTGGATAATTCACACCCTTCCTAGGGGTGGAGGTAGTAATGTCATATTTTGTTTTCAGTACTCCCCAGGTATAGTATATGATACCATGTTCATATTCTAGACTAAAATAAAGATCATTTAACATATTTTCCTAAACTTCTGTTGATAAAAATATGTTTGGGGTTTTAATGCCAATTTAAAAATAAATTACATATAACTAACTAGGCAAATGGATATTAAATTGTAAATGTAAATATTTTACCTGCTTCTCTGAAAACGAATGTGGATGTGGGCATTAAGAATGACATGTAATTGTGTTATTTCTCCTGATTACATATCACTTAAAAATATCTTCCAACTTGTACATTTTTCATAATTTAGAAAGATATTCAGTGTTCATCAGATTTTTAAAATACAGGTAAATTGTAGGATAATCATTAATGAGATATTTTACTACATCCATGTACACATATATATTCATTTATTCGATAAATACTAACTGAAAACTACCAGGTATAGGGCATAATTACTGGTATTGAGTTACAGTATTGAGTAAAACAAAATCTTTATTTTCAAGTAGTTCTATTATAATAGAAAATTGAACAATAAGTAGATAAAATAACTTAGTATATATATTTTATGTGCTTTTCTCTTCATAAAGAAAATAATGTGGGATGAGGGCACTAAAGATTGACCAAATTGTGAAAGAGGTTGTGCTTTTTTAAACAGTGTTCAAGAAAGGTCTTCCTATCAGGGTGACATTTGGTAGAGTCAAGAAAGTGGAAAAGTTAGACATGCAGCTCTAGAGGAAAGGCATGAAAAGAATGATAATGAATGGTTTTTAATAATAGAAAAACACATCATGAAATGGCTGCATAATAAGTTATTTGACAGTTTTGTTACATAAAAGTATGGACATTTAAAGTGCCTCCATTTTACCAATAAAAAGAATGCTATGATAATATTTGAAAAACTCATCCATGATTATTTCCTCAAACTAGACTATGAGAAGTGAAATGTGAAAGTTTATGTTACTGCAAGCAGTTTACACATCAATGACCATTGTCTGGCTCTTCATTTCACTGAACTTTAGCCAATTCTGATCATTATTGAATGCTATTTGTTTCTGCTTTAAATAGTTGTAATAAGAAAGGAAAACCATGGAAAACTCTACCTTTTCCCCTGATTATTAGTAATGTTAGTTGGTTTACTTTAGCATTATCTATTTTGATAATTTCAGAGTTGTCATTTATAAAGATTATCTTTCATGTTTTTATAATTTGTGATTAATTTTTTCTTTGGCATAAATATTAAATATTTGAGTTTTCTTCTTCATGTATAATTTTATTTCACTTTCCCCTTGAGCATGTTCTAAGAAAAACTTTTCACATTCTTTTTGTTATAAGATTTTATTTATTTATTTTTAGAGAGTGAGGTAGGGAGGGAGAAAGAGAAGGAGATAAACATTAATGTGTGGTTGCATCTTGCACACCCCATACTGGGGACCTAGCCCGCAACCCAGGAATGTGCCCTAACTGGGAATTGAACCAGCGACCCTTTGGTTCACAGGCCAGCACTCAATCCACTGGCCACACCAGCCAGGGCATACATTCTTAAATCAAATAATTATTTTCCTATCTTTTGCCCTGACTTTAACATAATTCATGTAGACTAGAATATTTATAATTTTCCTCAGTGGAAACTAGGTTAGTCTTTATTTTCTTCTTTTTAAACATGTCTACTTTTTCTGATACTGTTTTAGAATTACTCATTCTTTCCTCTTCGTTGCATTATGTTTTCCTTTTCATATACTAGTTTTCTGTGTATACTGATTAGGATTCTCTCCTGAACCAATCTCTAGCCAGGCTCTTCTAAGCCCTCCCTTGACCAGGCCCCAACTTTGACCAGTAAAGACAAACAAAACACTAACATAGTTCCTAATAGCTCAAGCGTTCATCTCTAACCTCCCAAATTCCTCTAGTGGTAGACTGATATTCCCTGATGCCTATAGTGGGACCCAGGAGAAGGAGGTGGGTATAAGGAGTGAGAGTCAGAGTAACTCCCCTTGTGTCTGTCTGGGAGTCCCAGGGTTTCTATAATGACATTCCAGTCTGCACATGGTCTTTAGCAATTTGCTACATTTTTTTAGTTCACACTTCCTTTCTTTTGTGTGTCTAATATATGCTTCTATATTGTTTTTAGAATAAGAATTTCTGTCTAAAATTCTTATTTCAATATAATTTCCTTTTTATTATAAGTAATTTTGGGCTTTTTGTCTACATGCCTAAAGGCTTTTTTCCCCTAAATTTGACAAGTTTTCTCTGTATCATTCAATGTGGCTCATTATTCCCTGGTATTCATGTCCATTTCACATGTTTATATATAAGAACAATATACATATACATATATGTTAAGTATGTATATATTAAGTGTATATATATGTTAAGTATATATATAGAAACTGATTTTTTCTTAAATTATAAATTTTAATATATTTTCTGCACTGTTGATTCTGTTTCTTTATGTTAGATACATGTTTGATGCTCCTTGCTATCTTGTCATGTAATCAGAAGTTATTGTCATTTTTTAATTTTTAAAATTATTTCATTTTCACATTCTATTTATTCTAAGGCATTCATCTTTATGCATATTTGTGCCCTTTGTGCTTTACTCTCACTGAGAACTTTTTGCTGGTATTTTCATTTTTCCTCTTAGGAATAATATCTCATTTCTGAATATTTTTAGCCTTAATTTATGTTGCTCTTTCATTTTTTACAACTTCCTTAATTTGTTTTGGTCTGCTTAGAATATCAACTCAAAGTTTTCATCTCCTTTCATTAAGGTCCAGTTCAGTGTGGATTTCCAGACATTTTTTACCGAAAAGATACTTTGATTTGTTAGTTTGGGGAGTTAACAGGGGAGATCTGATCCAGCTACTAGAGACCCCACATCAGACATTAGCACTCATATGTGTGTTGTGCTTGGCAAAAGCCTCTCCCAGTTTCCATTACTGTTTTCCAACTGGTTCATTGTACTTTCCAGTAAACCCCTATTGGACATTTTCAAATTTCCTTGCTTCCAAGTCTATCAGATGCTCTGCTTCTTAGTTCCATTTCCTAATTTTGTTACCTAGTTTCCTTGTACATATCTGTGCATGTGGTCTTGCTTTTGGAAAACAATTCAAATTACTGATTTACCACCCGAAAAAACAGATAAAAACTATATAACAGATCAAACCAGAAAGCTCATTATTTATCAAATACCTTCTAAAAACAAGAAACATAAATTATTCAAAATTCTATAGCTATTCCTGCATATTAAATGAAAATATATTATATGGAAGTATAATATAAACTTCTAAAGGCATGGAATTCAGTTTGGTATCTGATTTCTCTGTATCACTACTATATGCTAGAAAACTGACAATAAATCAATCAAAAGTACTGGAGGTCCAATATGTTTATTTTCACACATACAAAATCTCAAAATATATCTACATCATAAATTCTTTCTAAGGAGACGATTAAGGAATAAACCACTAAAATGAAGGTCTAGACCAATAATTCTGTTAAAAGTTAATCGCATTCAAAAATTCTTTGACAAGAGCTATGCCACAGGCTTTGTTGAGTTAATTCAGTTTGGATATAAAATGGAAGAGATCAGAAAATAACAATTCTGGGGAGAGGGAAATTGCTGTATTTGAGTGTATGAAATACATACTAATTGAAATATGTAGAAAATAAGGAATTATTATCTCCTTATACACCAATGAGCTCAGCAATGATAAAATATTTTCATCATTATAAAATGTATTTAACACATTTTTCCAAATACTATTATATAAATATACTAGAGAATGAAGAAGGAAAAGGAACAGAAGTAGTGTGGTTGGGCTAATTCCTGAGCTAACATTATAGGAAAACAATAACTGCCCCAAAATGGTGGTGGCAGATTAGGTGTATAAGCATGTTTTTAAGACCCACATGATCAACACAAGAGAAATATCTAGAGGAACAAGATTATGGATGGGTATAGAAAAAAGAAGGAATTGTTCCTTTCATTATATGCCTTTTAATACCATTTGACTTTTACATATGTATATATATTACTTCAATCAAAATAATTATTAAAAATAAAAACAAAATTATATAAAATAAAGAATTAAAAACTATAAAATGGATGTACAGTACACTCAAAAAGACATAATAATTTATCATAATATGGGAGAAAAAGACTAGGTGATTCTCTAATTATTGATTAATGTAATTATGATGATATGAATAGTGACATTATTATGAAAATGACTTTCATTTGTTCATTCTAGCCAAGGCTGTGTTGAATTAAACTTTGAATGTTATCGTTAGTAAGCAAAAATACTACACAGGTAAAGAGATTCATTTTAGTACCCCAGGAACAAAAACAGCAGTGTTAGTGGATATATCTGTTAACAGAAATAAAAAGTTTTCAATGACCAATATGTATATTGATTTATAATATCAACTTCCTTAGATGGTAATGGATACAACACTCTTTAAGATGTTCATGCCTTCCATTTTATTTTGGTGCTTAAAGAAATCCAAGCCTTTAATATTTACTCTCCCAATAAATTTCAATATCTTAACCCAGATTTTTTTTCACTCAGAGGGTTTTAGAACTTGACTTACTTGTATCCTTTCCTAAATCATACCTGGAATTACTGTCAAAAATTATCGTGGTACTCCTTAAATTGCATTGAATGCTCTCTGATTGTCTTGACATTAGATTTAATATGATTGTTTCAGTTTGAATAGAACACCATTTGCCTTTGGAAATATCCATATCTTTTTGCTGCTCATGATAATTAAAATTAATCAGATCCTTCCTTTTCATGGTCTTGAGATTTAATATAAAATATGCTGGAGGCTTGAGGTACTGTATAAGGGAAATACTCCTTTATTATAATTTTTCCCTTTGAAAGATGGAATATATTTTTAGGAACAACTCAAACTTTCAATTAATAAACTGTGCAATATAAAACTTATGTAGTATTGATGTCAATCATGGGCTGAAATTTTGAGATCCCAAGGCAAATATTACAGAAAATATTTGGATAGGAAATCTCTTACATGTTGATAATTTATATATCAATATAATATATTAAAATATACTATATGAAAATATAAATTCTTATTTATTGGAATTAGGCTGCTTCAATGGATTTTTAGAAGCCTTCATTAGAAAAATATGCAAATTAAGATACTGAAATATTTAAAATCTAATGGCAATTATTTAATGTAATTGAAAAGACTTTGGTCATCTGAAAATAAGAGAATATTTATTTTAGGAAAATTAAGACCATGCCGGGAAATGCACAATCAATTAACTAACCACAGAATCTTTATATATTATTATATCAAGTAATATAGAAAACTATGCAGAACTCACCTTAGAGTACCTCTGGCCAGTCATTCCTTATCACTAGAAAACTGAACAAACACTTACAAATTGCATGCTAAGTTTTCCTATCCCAGTCCTTGTTGCAGACTGTTTTTGCTTGTCATATAGCTATAATTTTTACTCCCGGAACCAATTTTTCCCATTTTGCTATTTAGCTGACTTCAGAATTGTCTATGATAGGTGGGAGAAATAAACAAATCTAGAGTATTAATTTGTTCAACACTTGCCAATGAGAGTAATATTGAAATATTTCTGAAGGTTTTATATCTCTAATTGTTCAAATTTAAGATTAGAAAGGCCTTGAATTTCAGGACTTAAAATAGAACAGAGCTTTTACCTCATTGTAGAGAAACCTTTTCCTTTCAGAATGTCTGCTATATGAACTGAACTCATTCAGACACCTTATGTCAATGCTAAAAATAATAATTCATATTCTCTGAGAGCTTCATAAATACTGAGCGATGGTATCAGCTTTTTCACTTCTCACCCTCAACCTCTGAGTTGTGTTATTTTTAACCTATTTTACAGATGGGAAGAATTAGATACAGAGAGATTAAGTGACTGCTGCGTCCTTCAGACCCATGCCACTGGCTTTAAACCCTGCCCCAATGGTCATTGTGCCATATGGTACCTTTAAATTACCATATGGCACAGTGACCATTTGAACTTGTATATTGAGCTTCTCTAATGTTCTGGTTATCACATTTGGAAATGTCATCTCAGTACCCTGACCTCTCCCGCTCCATGGATTCTGTCCTCTGTTCTGCTTCAACCATTTACTGGATGCATTCACTAGAGGTAGCTTTAAACATAACTCCACCATCTCCATTGCAAACATACCACCTTCCAACCAGCTCGTCCCAACTTTAGGTCTCACTCCTGCTAGGATCTTGACTCCAAAAATTATTTGACTTTTTGAGACTAAAATACATTTATTGTGCCAACTTTTCATTGTTTCTTATCTGATTGATATCACTGCTTCCCTTCCTTCCAAGATGAAAACCCCCAGTGCTTGTTAGAGTACTGCCACTACGTCCTCAACTGCTTTGTCACTGTCTACTTTTCTCACATTTACCTGGAGAAACCTCAAAACTTCATAATTCCCACCCTCTTCCTACTCGGCACCTGAACATTGGACAGCATGTCTGAACTGAGGTAATAAATCCAAAACCCAACGCTAAACAAAAAATACTCACCAACATGTCATCTACCCTCACTGTATATTTTTAAATGCTTCAAATCATCCTTAGTACTGCCCAGTAACCATTCTATGCTTTCCAAACCTACTAATTCACATGAGTATTTCACACCACCTCACCTATGTACAAACTTCAAACATCTTTTCAACTGTTAACCTCGTTAACCTTGCAAATCCATCTCACAGTACTGCCTCTGTTCTTCCGTTGCATCTGTGCCTTCTCTGCTGTTATTGCTTCATAAAGTATATTCACTTTTGCAAAAAAAAATCCTTTCCTACTTACTGAAGAATCTTTCTAGCCAGTCTACATATGTGGAATTTTTCTCATCTTAATTCTTTTCTCTGGACTCAACATTCTTTTAGTGACTACATCACTTTTTCTGCCTCCTTTCCAATTGCTCCCCTGTCACTCTTGCATTAACTATTTGAATCAGACTTTTAACCCACAACTGCACTGAAACCATTCCTGTCAAGGTTACCAGTGATCTCAGCATTGTTAAATCTAATTGCCTATTCTCAGTCTTCATCTTACTTGGTCAGCAGCAATTAACACAATTGATTACTGATTTTGTTTTCATTTGGCTAAGGGATATTCTACTCTAATTTTATTCCTACTTCATTAATCATTCCCCTCAATGTCTTTTGCTAGTTCTTTCTTATCTCCTTGATCTTTAAATGTTGGAATTCCCTAGGGTTCAAGTTTTAGACCTCTTGTCATCTCTGACTTCACTCAATTTGCACTTCGATAATGATGTCTCATCTTATGGCTTTAAAAATCATTTATACACAGATGACACACTAATGTCGGTCTCCAGCAATACCTCTGCTCTGTATTTTAGATGTATATATCCAAAGTTTTCAATATCTCCATTTGTATATTTAATTTACCTCTTACACGTAACACACCAAAATTCAAATGCTCATTCTTTTTATCTAAACTTAGTCTTCTAGTCTCTTCCTTTTCAGTCTTTTCAGTGGGGTAGGCGAAAATGTTGAAATCTCTTGATGGTTCCTATCTCTCACACTTCACAACCAATCTTTCAAAATAATCTGCTTTTAAATTATGTCTGTGATATAACATTATATGACTTCCATTGCTTCCATACAATGTACTCTAGCTACCATCATGCCCCACTATCTATTCTCAGTGCTATAGTTACATTAATATTTTTAAAATGTGAATAAGCATGTCCAACTACTCAATATCCTCTAATTGGTTTTAATACGATGATAACAAAAGATAAATACAGTGAGATATAATGTCCTACATAAACAAGACACTGGCTCTCCATCAGGTATTAACTACTACACTCCCTCCCTGGTGCACTCTTTCCTTCCTAAACATCCTTACAATACCGGCAATATGGTTAGATGTTCCTATCACAAGGCCTTTGCACTTGCTGTTCTGTCAGCTTTCTTCTTATATCCATGGCTTGTTCATTGCCTCATCTTTTCTAGGTTTCTACCTAAATGTCAGAAAACTCTTGAAGCCACTAGTATTACCCATACTCTTTCCTGTTTATTTTTTTTGTTCACAGGATTCATCACTATCTAACATAATGTATGTTTCACTTTTCATTAGTTCACTATCAGTCAGCCTCATGAAGATGTATACTGTAAGGACAAGGAGCTTTGAAAGGTTTTCATTGTTTTATCCCCATCCATAGAAAAATGCAGTCAAAATATAGAAAGGCTCAATACGTAATTAATTAATTAGAACAAAATATGAAACAATACAGTATGTTAAGTGCAGATTTCACTAATTAAACAAACAAACAAAAACCCAGTAATAAGTACCAAGCAATCCCGAATAGATGTAGAATAAAGAGTAAGAAAAGATGGGATGAGTTGAAGGTATCCACCATATCTCTCCCCCTTCTCCTTCCCATATATGACTTTGGTAGCCACTTAAGAAGAGAAAAAAATAGATATATGCTGGAATATTCTTTAACTTTTAATTACTTATCTATGATATAAAATACCATCAGAAATTTTGGGAAAAAATAGTTCGATTCAATGAGCCATAGCTTTCAATTGATTTCAATTAATGTTTAGAGTGTTCCAAAAAGGGCCTGGCAGGTCTCTTCCAATGTACTTTTAAAAAAAGATTTAAGCTGATAACAGGAAAGTATCAAGAAGCTTTTCACAATGTGTATCCCATAATGCTGTTCCTAAGTACTTCCAGCTGTAGTCCGTTCTTGTTCATGATAAGATTGTAAATCCTATCCCCGTTTTGGTTGAGTGCAGTTACTACTTCTGATCAGTGAGTTGTTGTTACAACATATGTGCCACTCCAGGGCCAAAATATTTAATTCCTGATATAAGACTCTCCAGAGCATTGTTTTTTTCCTGGCAAGCTCTACAACTCAAATATTTGAGACTGGGGAGAGTTTCATTAATAACCTTGGCTTCTTACTGTGACGAGTAGACATCGAATTCTCCATATGCACTAACTGGCAGGGCCAGTGACATGAGAAGGAAAAAGTCCATATCTATACCTACACTCTATATTTTCATACCTACCTCTCTCTATATCTACACCTAGCTTATTCTGAGCGATAAAAAGAAGCAGCCAAGGAAACTGACACATGCCGAAAGATAGATATAACTACACTTCCTTTTAAAATTATATCAGGTGAAATCATTCCTTAAACACATTTATTTTGGCATAACTATTGGAAATATAAGTTGAAATCAACAGGGTGCTTCCAACTGTGTCAATTATATATTTCTGCATCACAAACTCTCTTAAGATTTAGCCCCTTAAAATGGGAAAAAATGTAGTCTCTTACAGTGTCATTGGATCAGGAATACAGGAGCAGCTTAACTGAGTCCTCTGCCCCTGGGCTGCAGTCAAGAGCTGTGTTCCTCTCAAGGTTTGACTTGGGGTAGGTCCATTTATAAGATCAGCCACGTGGCTGTTTGCAGGCCTTGGGTCCTTCCTGCCTGTTCCTCGCCTGGTGGGCCTCTCTATAGGGCAGCTCACAACGTCACAGCCAGCTTCCCTTCTGAGCAAGCAAGAAGGACAGTGAGGGTGGGTTAAGACAAAAGACACGGACTTTATAACCTAACCTCAGAAGCGACCTTTTTTTTACTATATTGTATTTATTAGGTACCAATCATTAGGGAAAACGCCAGCAAGTGGAAACCACTGGGGAGGAGCTCCAAAGCTGCTACCCCAGCACTTGCAGATTCTTTCCTGGTCTCTGACCCACCTCTTTGGTCACCTGGTACTTAATTGGTTTAAGCAGGTGCCTGAAGGCATAACATGTCATTTATTACTTATCTTTAAATCTACTGTTTTTTAATTAAACTCAATATGTAATATTTAAAAGAAATTGTAATCTCTTGAGATTAAGAAATATAAAGTAATAATGTAAACTGCATATGCCTTGAACATTTCTGATCTATAAAAAGCTGCATGGTAGACTGTGTTCCTTAGAGATGAATACCTGCCAGTCAACCTTTAATTGTTTATTCTTTCCCTCAAATCAAGAGAAGGCATTCAGATCAGCCCTCCCCAGCCTGTGTCCCTTTAGCCTGTGAATTATTTTGAACCCAAAACACCTGAGACCCTACACGCTTACGAAAACTTTTGCCTCTCCCTTGAAGAATTTAAATTAGAACCCTTGCCCATAAGAACAACTGTCACCAGGAATAACATTTTATAACCTAGGGCAGGACAAATATCTAATTGCTGAATATCTGCCCTTCTTATCATGCTGTAAATGACCTTTCTCTCCTCTGAAGCCCCAAGGTGGCTAACCTCACTCATCCTTAGCCCGGAATGTCACATATACCTCATTTTCCTTTCTGTCTCTGAACATCTCATGTGTGGGGGGGTCTCTGAGTCACATATGTGGGGCTCCATCCACATATATTAAATTTGGTTATTTCCTCTTGTTTATCTGTCTCATGTCAATTTGATTGTTAGACCAGCCTAACAACTCTAGAAGAATTTAGAAGGGTAGAGGAAAGTAACTTCCACCCTATACAAGTTATCTAAGTTACAAAAGTTGAAGCATTTTTTATGACCCCATTGTTATGAGCTCTATGACATCTGAGTCAGCATTCCTTTTGTTTTAATAGCTCTGTTTTTCCATCACAGTTTAAGTATAAAGTCCCTCAGTGTAAAGTGTGATTATTTGGGGAAAAAACAGAGGAAGTTATATAAATTACACATAGACACAGGACAGATAATTCAGAGAGAGTGCTTTGTGGCAATCTGAACTCTGAGACTAGAATGATTATTTAAAAATTGAAAGGGTTGATACACAGATATCTATAGTAATTCCACTGGTGAATTAAAAATAAAAACCCATGCCTAATTCAGTTGAGTGGTATTGTCACTGCTTACACTATGCTTTGGGAATTACTAATTACTCTCAGGACTTCAGATAATATTATCTCTGTCTGACTCACCCTTTCTAAGCACTGTGCCCTCGTACTCAGTTTCTTATCAAATATCACTACATAGAAAATTCACAAATCCTTAAAAGTCTAAGCATCAAAAGTTTCAAAATCCTTCAGTGGGTTTTTAAATTATACTTAGAAAACTAAAGTTCCTAACTCTTAGAATGACCGAGAAGGTTCTGCCAATCACTCCATTCACATTTTACCACTGCTCTCACGCTTTCTTTACATTAGACACACACACTGACCTTTGCTTCTGTTTCCCGTGGTCACTGAGGTATCTCACAAGGGCAGTTATAATTATCTTCAGCAAAGAGTGAACAAGTAATTTGTACTTCACATATTCAAAAGACAGATGCTACAGAGTGACTGCCTCATGGTAATGAAAATCTTAATTATATGTACAATGATGTTCAGCCTTTTTCATCTGGTGGCACATATAAATGAATTACTAATATTCTGTGTCACTCTAAAAATATTTTATAGTTTTCCTGATCTGACATAAAAAATATAGATATAATTTTGATTTATTCACACCAACCATCTGTTGTTATGTTGGCTGTTGTAATTTTTTTGACAGTCTAAGGGGAAAGACGTCAGTGCACCTGACTAAATAGTTAGGTATTGCATGTTTTAAAAATTCTTGCAGCACAACAATGTGCCATGACACACCAGTTGACAATCACCAATAGAGTATATAGTTCTAAATTAAAAGGGGGTTATAAACACACACATATGAATATATACACGCACGCACATGAATATATGTATATATGTGTGTATATATGTATAAGTGTGTGTGTATTTAAAAAAATTCAAGCTTAATTAGGGACAGAAGCTTCCTTTTATCCTAAAAATATTAACTAGTATTTGAAGTGGATAGAAAAGTGATTTTTTACTTTTTGAAGACAAGTATAGAAAATCCTCTTAGAAATTATAAGATTTATTACAATTATTCTCTTACAAAAATTGTATCTGCTAATTGGCATAGGATACTTCACAATCCAGCTGTCACCTAATTATAAAATCTGAAAATATTTTAGGAGGTTTTATTCTGAATTGAAAATTCCACATAAAAGTAAATTAAATTGGTATTACTTTTAAATCCTAAAGCCTGCAGTGTCATATCTTACTTGGTTTCATGTACAACAGGGTCTGAATTAAGAATAAAATCAATGTGACAGATAAACATGGGGGAAAATGATTTATTTGGGGGGAGAAAAATAACCCTAAAGATCTGAGTCAATAAACAATGTTTATAATGTTTACTTTCCCACATGGTGCCCACTAGCTTCACTTAACCATATGTAACTCTTGAGTCTGGCAAGTGAAACATGCTAACAAATGCTCTAGTATACTTGAAAATAACCCGACTATATTTGTTTATCTCTAAATCAACTATCTCTGGAATAAAAAAAAAAAAATCATTAAATTCTCAGAGTTTTTGCCCTTGTCACTTAATGAAAGTGTAACTGACCTGCAACTTCATTTCTTTGATATGACTTTTTCTTCCTTCTCTTTTGATTTAACCTTTATTGTATCTTTTCCCATTACCATTTAGTCCCCTTAAGCCACCCCCCCCACCCCACCCCCCGCAGCAGTCGCTACACCGTTGCCCATGGCCAAGAGTCCTTTTTCCTTTTTGCTCAATCCTTTCTTTTCTTCTGATTCAAGCTGGCCTCATCCAGCACCCTGACTCACCTGCCTCCTTCTTCCTTGCAGGACAACTCCTGCAATTATTAAGCCCTCAAGACAATCAGATTCTGGGCTGCATCAAGTACTCTCAGGAAAAAGCCTTGGGTTTGTTGACCACAGAGACAGAGTTTCAATTACAGATAACATCTAAACCTCAGTTGTGTTTCAGAAAAGCAGAAACCAGATGAAGCAATTCCATGGCTGACATCAGGATCGGATGCAATGATCAACAACCTCCTACTCTAGCACAGACCAGTCAACAGAGACCACAATGCTGACCATGACCCAAACTCCCTTAGTCACCATGATTAATGATTTTCCCCCTATATAACCCAGCCACGGAAAGCCATCAGGGAGCCAGTTCTTTGAGCTAATCACCCCTGACTCTGGGCACAGACCACTTCCTCAACTTACTTTCTTTGCTTCAAGCTCCTGTTCGTGTCTTATTGGCCTTTGACCCGCACAAGCAAATGGACTCCTTTAGTCCAGTAACAAAAGTAGATTTATATTTTTCTCCGTAATAGAGCACAAAAATATTGTTAGAAAACTGGAGAAGAGTAACATGCACATTTGTACTAAAATTATCTGAAGTGTCTATAATTGCAACCCACCTTATGTAACAAAAGCTTTTACATACAAAATGTTAAACTTATAATATTGCAAACTTTCATCATATCATATATTTCCATATTCATAAAGCTGTTATAGAACACAATAGTTTCTCTTCAGTGCTGGTGCATTAAATGAATTGAAATCGATTTGTTATTACAGAGTAAAATAAACTATAGCCTAATACAGATAAATAACCCCCAAATAATGTCTCATCTGAGCTGTATTTTTGTGTTTAGTTTGGCTGAATATTTGAGGGAATGGAAAGTGGCTCTTTACGGCACCAAATAATGTGACCATCTCTGCTTTTTAAATTCTTCTGTCTACTGGTACCTTTGCAAATCTCTTACCTCAGTGATCCTCTGCAGGCCCTCTTCCTCTTCAATTGCCATTTTATTGATTCACTCATGATTTTATGTTTATCCCTTCAATTCACCCACATTTCTTCCTGCTGTATTCTAAATTCTATTTTCTTATACAGAGCATTTTAACCAATTCTTTCTTTCACTGCTCCTTGAAAATCATGCCTTATGAGCCTCAGATGTTATAATCAAAAACAATTATCGAAATCCAATGTCTTGCATACTCGAGATAAATTACAAAAAAATTATTTTTCTTCCCCAACACTTTCCTCCCTCTCAGAAAACATCAAATTCGCTCTTTTTACTGTCTCTATTGTATTGCCTTTTCTATAATGTTATATAGCCAGACTCATACATTATTGCAGCCTTATCCAACCATTCCTTTCACTTAGCAATATGCGTTTAACATTCCTCCATGTCTTATCATGGCTCACACTGCACATTCTGAATGGTATTTCACTATGAATGTACCACAGTTTCTCCTTTTTACTTAGTGAAAGCCATCTTGGTTGTTTTCAGTTTTAAGTAATTATACACAAAGGTGTTACAAATATTTGTATCCAGATTATTGTGTAGACATAAGTTTTCATCTCCACTGAGTAAATAAATACCTTGGAGGCCTGTTAATGTGGTGGTAAAGAGAGGTATACATGGAAGGGGGATCATTCCATTATTCTATATTTAAGTGTTCATCTTACAGTGAACCTGTGACACTGGTTTATTCCTTCCCGAGAGCTTCTCAGCTTTTGTCCTCCCTTAGTTGACGCAAAAAATCTAGAGAGGACTGGAGCTCTGTAATTTCCTCTCCCCCAAGTTTAGAAAAGTCTTTTCCTTTACTTGTAGGCATTTTTATGAAGGTCTCTGTGAACCTGTTGGGGCTCCTGGAAGGAAAATCCACAAAACTGAGAGGGGCTTACATTAGGTCCCCAGGAGTTTTTAGCCTTCGAACTGATCACATGCAGCTCCCAGCAGTTCTCTGAAGTTACTCTGTAGGTGTTCTTCATGGGCTCCACTGCTTCTGCTTAGGGTGAACTGATCTGTATTCTCTGCATTCATCTTTCTCTCCAGTTTTCAGGATGGTAGTTTATACTGTGACCTCAATTCTCTGAAGGATTTAAGAAATGTTGTTGATTTTCAGTTTGTTCAGCATTTTTTCTGTTGTGAAAGTGTAAGCAATGACTTACTAGTTCTTTACATGTTGGAGTAAAAATTGAAAATCTTTCAAATATAGTTTTAATAACAATTTATTTTTCTCTTTCTCTCTGCTCAGAAGAGCATGTGGAGAAGGAAGAGACAGATCGATATGTCTGCAAAATTCATGTTTGAAATATAGGTCTAGCATAGTATTTGGCAGATTAAAAAAAAAAAAAAACAACTATGACCAATACAGTCTTAATGTTTCTTCAGCCTGACTAAACTTTTGTCAGGCTTCTTCCTGACTTTTGTCAGGTTTCTTCCTGACTCTAGGCCTTGGCCCTCTTTTTCTTAGAACATTTGCTTTAAAAACAGATCATTGTAAATTCTTCCTCTGTTCCTTAGATATGTAGATCTTTAAAAAAAAATCTCTTGTCAATTTTGCAACCAAAGAATGTCTTTTGTAAGGACCTGGGGCTATCCTTTGGGAACTAATCCTAAAGGGAGATAACGCCTCAGCTCCCATTCTCTGTGGGAGGATAGGAGCATTACTTCAGAATTTCCTTGCTTGAAGTTGTACAATTACTTCCTGTCACAAAGAGAAATTTGACTTTTCCTTTGGGTAAATCCAATTAGTAAACACAAATTGTCTGCATTCTTCCTCTCACTTCATTGCTTAAAAGTCTTCCTACACTTTGTTTCAATTAAGTCAAGGTCAAACTGAGTTTTGATCTCTCTTTGCTGCTGCAGTCGCATAGATATGTATATATTTGTGTGTATGTGTTTATGAGCAAGTGGAAAAAGAGGGAGAAAAATAGGTACGGGGTAGTGATTAACTAGCAATAAAACTTGAGAATGTATTACAACTTCCACAGATTGCATAATAAATATAACAGTACAGTGGATTTCTACACGTGTTTACAGAATCAGGTTTTCCAGGAGTAATTCAATATCTAAAAATATAAATGAATATTAACCTTTCATGAATAAATTATGTAATTACCTATTTATTTCATTGTCTAATGTAAAAGTGGTCATTTACTAAGTCTGAGGCTATTGCCTCAATTTCCTCATATTTATTAGATTGGACCATAAGGAATAGTTCAATGGAAAAAAAGGTACAATATTGACAAATTTATTTGAGTCAACCTAAATGCAGCATAATTAAAATAATGGTCTTTTGAGTAGCTCTGTTGGTTAGAGCATTATCTCTATAAGTTAAGGTTGCAGATTCAATGCCCGGTCGTGGAACACATTAAAAAACAACTAATGAATGCATAAATAAGTGGAACAACAAATCCATGTTTCTCTCTCTCTCTCTCTCAATCTTCCTCTCTCTGTCTTGCTCTAAAATCAATAAATAATTTTTTAAACAGTCTTTCTCAAAGAGTAATTTTAGCAGCCACTTCCTAATCTAGCATTTTATATCAATGTAATCATAGTTACTATAAATTTATTAAACTTATTAATTGTGCTCTAATTATGTTAGTGTCATAACTTTATAAACAGAAATCACCTTAAAATAACTCCTACTTTTATCCCTCCCCAAATCGATCCTCATTTGCGAAAAGAGGAGATTGTCTCCCGATTAACGTCTAATATTCCAGAGATAACAGAACAGATGCATGTTCTGCTGAATTTAGACATAAATATGCATTTCAATCATTTGTTTCTTGCCTACTTCTGCAATTGTAAATTGTGGTCTTTTTAAATTAGAATACACAGCAGATGGTGAGGAGTTAGTTTAAAGTGATGTTTCCTTTAACATAAACTACTGTGCCAAATGATCACGTACTACAGCAATTTATTCTTTCACTACACCAATTTATTTACTGCATTAAAATATATTGGATTAAATGGGCATTTCAGCCACATTTTCCATGTTGTGAGTATGACTTTAAACAGAGTGTCACTGTAGCGTACTCACCCTATCTAAAGAAAGAAAGAATGATGGATGCTGTGAGCCTAGCAAGAAATCATATTCTACAAAACGACAAGATTCAGCATGATAAAAAATTCAATTTCTATCCTCACTTTCCTTTACAGGAAAAGAGATCTTACACATCAAGGAAAATAATAATAATATGATTTTAACTAAAATGAGTTTCATAGGCAGCAAACAGCCTCCTGAACTACCTTAGCTGCTTCTTGTATATGTCATTATGATTATAAAAAATGAAACAGATATATATTCCCATACATATCACATAGACAACAGCATGGATGATTATTCACTCGGGTTTTGATGAATGGGTGCCAATAGATTTAATTACAGATCATTCAATATTTATCCATGCACACATATAAAAAACAATACAGACATATATTACTTTGTGCAGAAGGGTTTGTACTTTTCCAAAAAATAATCTGATTATGATTTTAGGGCACATTCAATAAAATTCCTCCACTTTAAAAATGTTTTGAGTCCATTACCTATGAATCTATATGAAGGGCTCAAAATGATTTGATTTGGGATGGTAATCTTTTTATGGTTAATAGCATAATGAAGAAAATTTTAAAGGAAATGAAGAATTAAAATATAATACAACAGTGAAAGTAATTTGATACTTTTACACTTATATAGATCTATATATTGTAATTTTTATCACATTAATGCATAGAGGCTAAAAATGTCTATGTGTGCAATTGAGAAGATAATTCAAGTTCAGTTATTTTCCTAAAATTAACAATTTAAGTATAACCATCCCCACATTATTTCTCAAACCATAAAATTTGTCACAAGTCAATTGAGGTGTGTGGGGAGCCACTGAATACATCTCCTACAAGAGATAACATTGCCATTATGTTTATTTCCATCTGAAAATATCTTAATGAGTCCTTTAGATTAACGTCTGGTGTAACATTTTTGAGGGGGTGCTGAACTCTGTGAATGTACATATAGGAAACAACTATATAAGTAGAATAATTGCCTTTTACTAAGTGGTGCTCTTTGTCTATTTCTATAGTCTTATGCTGCCTGGTCTCAGAGGTCCTCCTTTAGGTTTTTGTTGTGTGCTGATGGGTGACTCAATCACTGGCCCTGCAAGGCCCGCTCATTCGTTCTGCTTCCAGATTCCGTGATTCACTTCCTGACTAACCTCTTCGAGCTTCCTCAGTTCTTCCTCAGCCCCACACAATGGCGCACTCTATGACCTCTCACTGCTGCAGTGGACTCTGCCCCAGCAGACCAACTCGGTTGGGTCCCCACCCAGATGACCAATGTCCAGCTCCTTTTCTGGGTGTACACTTGTCCACCACAGGCTCACGCTCTCTTCACATGATAATTACAGGTGGCACAGCCTTCTTTGTTGTTTCTCTTTCTTATTCCAGCCATCACAGGAAGTTCCTCCTGGCCACTACCCTCACAATTCTGCAGTCATTTTTTGTTGTTGTTTTAATACATGACATTCAGTTTCAAAGAACAGATGGCAACTTCTCCAAAGAGCTTTCTCACTAATTTTCTCTCTAATACACTGAAGTAGTTATACAATTTTTATTGCTCACTCAGCCAAGATCTAGCCAGAAAGTAGGATTCCAGTTCTCTCTTTGTGAAGATAGCTCCTTCTCCCAACCAATTTTGTTTAAAGTGGGGCAGAAGCATCTTTGCAAAGAAAAGGAGGGTTTGTAGTCATAGCCACTAGGCTAATGCATCACAAGTTCAAGACTTGTCCTTTTGCAT
This sequence comes from Mormoops blainvillei, assembly GCA_004026545.1. Classification (NCBI taxonomy): domain Eukaryota; kingdom Metazoa; phylum Chordata; class Mammalia; order Chiroptera; family Mormoopidae; genus Mormoops; species Mormoops blainvillei. The sequence continues at coordinate 42,029 of PVJD01010362.1, forward strand.
TTGCTTTTCTTACTTAGGCTGGAAGTAAATAATCCGAAAGCTATTAAACGGACCACTTTACTCTTCATTTTTTGTACATATTTCATGAATGGGTCTAGTACTTCTCTTTTAAAAAATGGAAATACACACCACACATTATCTCAAGATAACAATGACAAAATTTAAAACCACCATGCTCTTGCATGAGTTTTTGTTATTAATAGTTTATTTGTTTAGTTTGGCTTTTTCTCCCCAAACGCTACACCAGACTTTTTAAATGTATTCTTAGGTTTGTTTTTAGTAACTAAAATGTTTTACAACACTTCATTGACAAAGATTATGACCTAATTTCTAAAATGCACTTGGCAGTGAAAAATGTTTTTGAAACCTGAGATAGCAAACTCTGAAAGATTAAACACTTATCTCTTAAATGTTGATATAATACTTCCAAGACTCTGAAAAATATAATCTATTAAGTGGATCACAATTTTTTATTTGAAAGGAATTTATGGTAAATACAGTTTATAATTATTGGATGGCAGTTCATATGTACAGAAGCATTTAAATTTACCTTCTTAAAATTCATATTTATGTCAAATCAATTAAAATAAGATTTGAGTTTGGGGCTGTGGGCACACAATGCAATATAATATGATGTATCATATAATTATATACTTGAAACTTACATTATTTTATTAACCAATATCACCCCAATACATTTAACTTAAAAAAATAAGAAAACTTATAAAAATATTTTAAAAATCAAAAAAATTAAGTCAGTAGAATGTGATGCCTTGTACTTTTTTTTCTACAACAAAATTATTTTTAAAGAGATTATAGAATGGAATACTCAATTTTTTAAATGCATTTGGAAAAGGTTTAGATTATTTGTATTTTAGTTTATTCAGGTTGCTATAACAAAAATACTAGACTGGGTGGTTTATAAACAGCAAACATCGATATCTGACAGTTCTGAGGGTTGAGAAGTCCAAGATCAAGGTACCCGCAGATTCAGTGTCTAATGACTACCCACTTCCTGGTTCATAGAAGTCTATCGTTTCACCGTCCTCAATGTGGTATATCAAGGGGGTGGGGTCTCCCTGAGACCTCTTTTACAAGAGACTAATTCCATTCATAAGGACTCCGCCCTCAAGACTTAGCTACCAAGACACCCCCCACCCCACCCCCACCCCCCGCCCCACGCCGCCACCTCCTTCTAATACTACCAGCTTAAAGGTTAGGATTTCAACATATGAATCTTATATATGGGGCACAAACAATTCAGTCTACAGCAGTAAGGTTGTTTCATTTCTCAGGTTTATTCTAGTTTTCTCCTAGAAAGGAAACCGGAAAATGAAATATTTCACATACATATGCTTGTCAAGTGTTGTAATTTGTGAGAGTTAATATATAATGTTTATGCAATTTGTGTGTGTGAGAAAAATCACTGGCAAAGGGAGTATGTTGTGTATTTTGGTTATAAATTATTGAATATTGTGAATTATTTTAGCTCTTGATACTAATATTCACTAAAGTTTATGACTGCAATGCATAAAACACAGTGTTAAAAAAAGTGTTTCTTTTTTACAGACCCCTTCAAGATCACACTATATATGATAAAAAGCCACATAGCTACCAGGGGCATAAAAATGAAATGCAGAAGTCCAAAATTAGAGTGGTTTACCTGGATAAGTGAAGAAATATATGTTAAATATGTTGATACCCCGCAGCCAATTTATGAATAAAAAATATGATAAAACAAAACACAGAGCTTTCTGCAAAAGAAAACTTATATATGTGAGTGCATATGAAAGCATAAGGAAAAAAGATTTAATAGAAATGTAAATTTCATAAAAATAATATCTGAAAAACAGCATACTTTGTTAGTATGATGTTATTGGTATAAAAATATTTATCATACATTATTAATCAATATTCATTTATAAAAAATTTTCAGGCTGACCATGTCTAACCTGCATTTGAAAATAAATACTCTCACAGTGCACACAGTTTTCCTTCTATTGAAAAATACTCGAGTCTTTTTTTGTTTTTAAAGATTTTATTTATTTTATTTTTAGACAGAGAGGAAGGGAGAGAGAAAGAGAGGGAGAGAAACATTAATGTGTGGTTACCTCTCTCACACCATCTACAGGGGACCTGGTCTGCAACCCAGGCCTGTGCCCTGACTGGGGAATCGAACTGGAAACCCTTTGGTTTGCAGGCCGATGCTCAATCCATGGAGCTACACCAGTCAGGGATAGAGTTTCGATAATGACTTTGAGTGTTGTTGATTTATATCATTTAATTTACAACCACAAAATAGATATGTACAATGTACTTAATCATGTATAACAAGAATCGATTTAATTTTAGTTAACAGCTAACACTTTAGAAAAAAGTTGAGTGATTATGGATAATTGTTAGCAACTGGATATGTAAATATTTACTACATGGCACTATTTTGATTCCTATAGTCCAGTCAATGATAGAATAGTTTTATTACAGTCTCTCATTTATTCCCTGTACCTATAATGAAAATCAGTAATTTTGTCACTCTGGGGCAATTCTAATAGGGAGAGTAAAGGTTGATGATGAGGTTGTGCTCTGGAAAGAGAAACTAAACTTGAACAACGCAGGGGGTAAGGTAAAATCAAGACTGAGTCACAATGATGAAGACAATCCAATTCATGGAATAAGAAGAAAGGCAGAGACAGGATGAATATAAATAATGTGTCAGAAATAAGTTTCAACCATATGGGAAAACATATTTTCCAGTGATACCTTGGACTAAGGTTTGATCTCCAAAATATAAAAAGAACTCACACAACTCAACGCCAGGAAAACAAACAATCCAATTAAAAAATGGGCAAAAGACCTGAACAGACACTTCAAGGAGGACAAACAGAGGACCCAGAGACATATGAAAGGATGCTCAGTATCACTAGCCATCAGAGAGATGCAAATTAAAACCACATTGAGATATCACCTCACACCTGATAACCATTAATAAATCCACAAACAACAAGTACTGGTGAGGTTGTGTATAAAAGGGAACCCTAGTGCCCTGTTGGCAGGAATGCGTGCTGGTGTAGCCACTGTGGAAAACAGTATGGAATTTCCTCAAAAAACTAAAAAGAGAACTCCCTTTTTATCCAGTGATCCCATTGCTGGGATTATGCCCTAAGAATCCTCAAACACCAATTCAAAAGAACCTATGCACACCAGTGTTGATAGCAGTGTTATTCACAATAGCCAAGTGCTAGAAACAGCCTAAATGCCCATTGGTAAATAAGTGGATCAAAAAACCGCGGTACATTTACACAATGGAACGCTAGCAGCAGAGAGAAAGAAGGAGCTCCTATCCTTTGCAACAACGTGGATGGAACTGGAGAGCATTACGCTAAGTGAAATAAGCCAGGTGGTGCAACACAAATACCGACTGATCTCACTTATCAGGGGAACCTAATCAACAAAACAAACAAGTGAGCAAAATAGAACCAGAGACTTGGATATAAAGAACACACAGACAGTGACCAGAGTGGCGGTGGGGGGTGTTGGCTGGACATAACGGGGGGAAAAAGGGAGGGGCAAGTCAAGGAATATGAATAGAGGACTCGTGGGCACGGACAATGGGGTGGGGATTGACTGTGGCAGGGGAGGCAGGGCGGGGGGCGAGCAACAGGGAAAAAGGTGGGCCAGCTGTAAATGACTAACTTAAAATAATAATAATAATCCAAGTTGAAAAAAAAGAATAAGTTCAACATGGAAGAGTCAGACATATATAGAGTAGATAAAAAAGGAAGTCGGGACACTTTAAGTTGAATATCAAAGCAATTTTTAGTGAATTGCAATCAATAAAAATCACAAGTAACATAAAAGAAAATAGAAAATGATTATGACACAGAATATAAGGAGGAAAAAAATTAGAGTGGAAACTTCATAGCAGTTAATGCATATATATGCTTTATATATAAATATGCTTCAATATATATAATATGTGTATATTAAAGACTTTGAAGATCATGCTTAAGGAAATGAAGTTTGATGGTAAGAATTGAGAAGCTATTGGAAGTTTGAAGAGAGGAAGGTGGAAGGAGAATTTCCATAATATGGATTCTGGTATAAAAGTACCTAGGTTGAATCCTTGTTTTATTACTTACTAGCTGTGTGATTTTGGGCCAGACAACTAATTCTCTTTGTCTCAGATTTCTCTTTTGTAACGTAAGGATAATAATTGTACCTACTTCATAATGTTATAAAAACTAAACTCAATCATTTGATATTTGTAAAGGTCTTCAAAGAGAGCCTCTAGCACAGTCAGTGCTAATTGCATTTGGATAAATAAAACAAGCAAAGAAAATTGTGTTGGCTCTTGGACAATGATGAACAGTTATCAACAAAGCAAGTGAAAAAAATTTTTTACAAGAAACAATGATGACTGGATTGCAAAAGCTTCTTGTGCAATTCTTTTTGTCATACGTGAGTCAAATCATCCATTAGGGACTCCTGTTGTCTAAGATTGCATTAATCAAAAGAAAGCCTCTCATGTTTCATTTTGGGTTTGACATAGTTATATGAATATCAGGTAACTTCTGATGGATTATGAATCTATCCAGATTTCTAGCAATTTACCTGATACTAGTCAAAACTTCCGAGCATAGATGGGACTCAGTGATGAGTCAGCCATCCTAACATGATACAGACATGAAGTGAGCTGGAAAGGGGTGCCATACTAGACATGGAGATAAAATTATCAGAATTCAGTAATGAGAACACACACACACACCCCATGTTGTTGCTGGTATCATTTGCTGAAACACAAGAATAAATCACAGGTATCTTTATATTTCACACTAAACATTTCAGTGGTTTTTTTTTTATATATAACTATAATACCAATTCCTGGCATAAAGACAGACAATAGACTAATGGAATGGAATAAAGAGCCTAAAATAAATCCACACCTATATAGTAAACTGATTTTTAACAAGAGTGCCAAGAATTACATAATGAGAATAGACTCTTCAACAAATGCATAATCCCAATTTGTCTGATTGTTTAGGTTTCATTTAAAACTCTTCTTAACAATATCATATAGGTGACATTATTTTACCTCCCATTGCATTACACTGGCAAGTACCTAATATCAGTTTGACTCAGTTAAGATGGTGCCTATCTACTGCAAAATGTCATTTCTTTTAAATACTTTTTCTTCTCCAAGTACACATACATTAGCAACTGCAGGGCTGTTTGAAATTGAGGATCTTATCTTAACATGTCTAATAAACAGGTTTCTCATGAATATTTTTGGCATTCTTGGTTCAGAATTGTTCCCCACGTGAATTTGTGATAATGTACACAGTCCAGGCAGGAGAGTTCACATTGCCAACCTGTGAGCACTCCTAATTAATCTAAATAAGAAGACATTAGCTTTAATTCCTCAGAGAACAAACTACTGCTTTAGAGAACTATGATTTACTATCAATTTTATCTGCAGATGAATTGATCTCAATCACCCCATTTTGAGCTTAACTGAATTTGGTAATTCCCTCTCATGCATTTTGATGCAGGGTTATAGATGTCTACTAAACCTGTCCTCTTTAATTTTCAAGATTTCCAAAAGGAGAGAGCAGGAGTAACTCTAATTTAACTTCAGAAGTGACTGAGATCTGGCTGCTTCTGTAACTGACATTCTTTCTGCCTGTGAATTAAGGCCCTATTTAACAGTCTTCTCAAGCATCGCTTACACGCTAGCTCTTTATGGACACTCTTAGATCCTCACATGGCTCTCTGCCTGACAGCAAAGCATCACTTCCTAGAGCCTTTCGTTGTTATCCAATACCCGAGACAGTGATAGCTTACGTCTATTGAGTAAATACATTGTTCCGGAAACTGTCCTAAGCACCATACAAATATCATTTAATCCTCATACCACCACAAGTCATTATAATTATCTTCTTCATTTACACATGAGCAGCTCATGGCACAAAGAGGTTTTGGGTTAGACCAATGTCAGAAATGATCATTCATATTAAGACTTTCTGTCTATTGAGAGTCCTCCCTTAATTTCTACATTCTAGTGCCTCCTGATATGCATCCAGTCACTATCAAGGGTTGAATAAACAACTCTTAAAACGAAGCAGAATTAATAGCTACCTCAGTCTCTTTTTGCACCTATATTAAAGAGCTGATCTGAACTTCTCCCTACTGGTTGCTTCAAACAGAAGCAAAACCACTCCCCATTGCTTCTAAATGCAGTGACTTTTTTTTTTTTTAAGATTTAACAACAGCGATAAAAAACAACACCAGAAATATTCTTTACGAACTAAGCTGCTGGTTAGAATTTGTTCACTGTTGGCCATTTGACTGTACTGGCCAACTCAAATAATTATTTTTCTGTCACTGCTACAGAAGGATCTCATACTTGTACCTTACTTCTGGAAGTCTGAACTCTAGTGTGCAAGCAAAGAAGGAAGTATCAGTTTCATGCTTACAGGGAAGTCCAGAATTTAACTGTCAATCCTAGAATTATCACAAAACACTTGAATCTTTATGTCTTTTTTGTTATTCTCATTTAACTAGGAAAAATAGTAATTTAAAATTTTCTGGTTAATTAAAAACTATTATTCAAAACTGTCACTGCTGCTCACACATTTGTTGATCTAACTAGGTGTTGCCCTGACTCCACTAATCACTGATAGGATCATGGTTAAAAAACAAACTATACACACACACACACACACACACACACACACACACACACACACGTTGGTATATACATATACCTATAATCACCCAGGTGACTCAGCCCAGCTACAGCCCAGATTTGGTGCCCTGTGATTTCTTGCTTTTCCAAAAACTAGTTTACACCTTCAAAAGGGAAGTGATTTCAGACCATCAATGAAATTCAGGAAAATACAACTGTGTGAGGTCCCAAAGTGCCTACTTTGAAAGGGACTGAAGTGTCATTGTCCTATGTACAATGTTATTTACATCATGTAAGTTCTTCAATAAATGTCTCATCTCTATTTTTCATAGTATAAGTAACTCTTTCTACCATTTTTATAATGGAAGCAAGCAAAAGTTAGAGCATCAGTGAAGCAATCTTGTTTTAGGTACACAAGAGTAAAGGAGGCACTGAAAACAAGATTATGTAATAGACATATTTAATTATCTAAATCAAAATCATAAAAAAGACTATAATATATTTTTAGAAGGCAGAGAATTATTGGCTTTTTGTACAGCTTTAAGAACTTTCTTCACCTACATCACAGATTATTGCTAGGTTAAGCTCTATGTTTCATAGCGTCAACCCTTGAACAACATGGGTTTGAACTGCACGGATCCACTTATATAGATTTATTTTTCAAAAAAATATTTACAATATTACACGTATTTCTCCCTCATGGTTTTCTTTATATCTGCTTTTCTCTAGCTGACTTTACTATGAGATACAGCATATCATACATATAACACAAAACACACGTTAATCTGTTTTGGTGAGGCTTCTGGTCAACAGTAGTTAAGTTTTGGGGGAGTCAAAAGCTATACTGGGATTTTCAATTGTGCACAGGTTCAGTGTCCCTGATCCCCATGTTACTCAAGGGTGAGCTGTACTGTCAAAAGAAATTTAAGCACCCTTTCAAATATTACAATGTTTAAGTAATATATCTCATCATTTGAAAAATTTAAAATAGGTAAAAAATTTTTTACATTTTAAGTCATGTTTGAAAAGGATTGCCAAAAATGGGTTAAGGAAAAAAAATGCATGATTGAAGTATTATAAATTTGACATTGATAGAGAAGTAATGTAACTGAGCGGTTAAGAGAATATGAAAGCATTTAAGGTGGAATGTTTATAATTTAGACAACTTGAATATGAATGAAGTTGGCAAGCATGACCTTTTACTAGTATCTTCTTTGAAGCTAAGGATAAAGCACTTTGCAGAGGCAGGCACTGACTGATCTTACTACCTACAATATGTTAATGCAATATTTTATTTGAAAAGCCGAAATAAATTAAAAGAAGATGTTTTCTTTTGGAAAAGAATATAAAAATGTACCTTTCAATTCTTTTTACCAACAAAGTAAAAAACCCTTTTGTCATCCCATTACATTTCCAAATAACTTGATATTTAACAGTCTAAAATGTAGTCAGCACTAAATATTAAGCATTCATCAAGGTAAAATTAGATTAAATATTTATTTCATATTTAATGTTAATAGCACTAAAACAGTAATCTCAATTACCAAAGAAAATACAGGATTCTTGAACATAAAATGTTCACAAGGCAATATTTACATTTTACCAGAATCATTTCCTCTACCTGCTTTATGGTCAGCCTTCTACTTGACTGTGAAGAGTTGATCACTGCCTTTTCTTTGAAACATTTTCCTCATATGGCTATCAGAACATTTAAATTCCTGATTATCCACCTACATTAATGCCTTTGTCTCAGTCTTCTTCGATAGCTTCTCTTTATTTCCTTAACATTGTGATTCCCCAGGGCTCTGCCTGTTGACTTCTATTTTATATTTATAACCACTAACTTAATGAGCTCAATCATAAGCCTTTATCTATATGCTATCTTTATGTATATTGTTGCATATTTCAAATTTATATCTCCAGTCAGAATTCTCCTCTGTGTTTCAAGCAGATTAATCTGTCCAACTGTTAACAGTGGAATATTATAACAGGGGGAAATTGTAACCCACCTCACCATTCTTTCAACATTCTGTAAGTGCCAACTCTGACTAATAGTGTAGCTTATAGATAAACAGCATGTTTGTATAAGAATCCTAAGAACTGACTTCAAAAGATGCAGGCTCTGACCTTCAGACATCTCAGTCTGGGAGATTTGCTGACCTTCACCTGTAGAGCCAGGGTGACTAAACCAGGATGATACACACTGGACCATCACTTGCCTTATCGGAATGGACTGTGCTCATCTGCATGTAGAGAACTTTTTCACCCCCTCCCTTCATCTCTTTGCTCTGTTTCCCTCTCCCTCCTTATAAGAACCTCTGCCTCCACTGAGATGTGGAGATGGGCTTTGAGACAATAGTTCCCCCATCTTCCAGATGACCAGCATCAGAATAAACCACTTTCTTTTACATCAGCACCTGACTCTTGAGTATTGGCATCCGTAGCAGCAGGCAGCTGAACCTGCATTCGGGTTACACAATTACCTTCTAGGTATTTCAAACCTCACACAATTTCCTACTTAACAGAAACTCAACGTGATCTGAACTGAACTACTCTTCTTCTCCATCCTTAAACCTACTTTTTGCACAACTTCCCCTTTCTCAGTAAATAAAAACTCCACCTCCAAGTAAAAACCTTAGCAACACTCTCAACTCCAGTTCTTCTCTTAGAGCTTCCATGTGCTGTTTCAGCCCTTGATTTTGCTTGTGTTTTGGAACACAAGCCAGTGTTCCAATAAAACAGCGAGCCCCTTCTCACCATGTCCACTGTGATTTACCCAATGCAAACCACAGCCATTTCTAACTTGTATTAATGAATTACACAGATTCAAGTCTACAAACCAGCCTCAGCACATCAGCCAGAGCAATCTCATCAAAACAGAAGTTAAAATGTATTACTTCTTAAAAAACACTATAGCTTCCTCTGGAACTTATAGTAAAAGTCCTTTCAATCATTTACCTCTTTGATCTCTTCACATGCTACATTTCTTCTTTTGCAAAAGTCCCAGCTTCCTTTTGTTCATCAAACATTTAAATGGTTTTTCATGGAAAAAATAAGGAATGGAATTCATGAGGATCACATTAAATGATACATATGTAATTATATGGCACATTTCCTAGCAGGTAATGGATAATCAATTGTTTTATCGTTGTTGTTTACCTCTTTATTACATTTAAAAGAAGCACATTTAGCTCACAGAAGGACTTGCCAGAGTTTAAAAATATAAAACTTTATTTTTATTTCTAATTTTTGAGATAATAATAATAACATTCTCAAAAGATTTATGTGAATCAAGATAATTAAGATAATTAGATAATTGTTAATTGATGAAGAAGTAGGGCCGCTTAACTTTGTTGAAGATAAAGAGGAGAAACAAAACAAATAATTTCTACTCTCTTTCTTATGTTATTTCCCTTGGAATTAAGTAGCTCTTTTTGCATCTTTGTTTGGGTGAGAAATTAATTATTTTTAAATGCTAATATTTCATTTTTCAATTCTTTTCTCTACAAATGATTCCTAAAATATATTCACTGGGGCATTTTTATGTAATATTTTCCACTTTATCAATGCATTATCATTCTTATACATTGAAAACAAAAGAGATAAGGTATAACATAGAGAATTGTATGAGAAACGAATTTAGAACTGTATCTGGAACATACTAAGCGTTATGAAAGGAGTAATTTGTAGTAATAGCACCAGTAGAAGGAACAATAGCAACAGTGGCAGTTGCCCCATTAGACTCTGCAGGGTTAAAGGCGGTAACAATGTAGTTTATTCTCAGGTACAGCATCTAAGAGCTCCTTAAAAAGGTTTGTTAAATAAATGGGTAACTTAATTAATGGGTGGGTAAATAGATATTTAAACACATAACAAATGGTAGACTATATTCTTTCATACCTCCTTTTGTAGAATAATTTAATTTGAAGAAATATGGTTAGGTTTAGTTTTTACCTAATATTCAAGAAAATGAGCTTTTTTGTCTCAGAGAACTAGAAGCAGTATGAATAATAAGAGGGGTTAGTGGAAATGCAAAATAACTCAATATTATCTGGTTAAAAGGCTCAGAACTATGAAAAGCTATGAAGCTTTCAAAGGTTATAAGAAAAACAGATTCTGATTTATCTTGTGTTTTATATTGGGTCTCAAAAAAGATAAAAGAAGAAATAATATCACCTATTAAAGATTCGTCTTTATTTTGCTCATAAATTTTATTTTAGAAATGGTCCTTAATATTTTTCTAGTATTATATGTCTATTATTACAGTTATCATTGACATTTGACTATTTCAACATATGTAGAGGCTACATTTGTACTTTCTCAGAACCTGTACAATGAAAAATATAGTACTTTTTTCTTTGCGATCTTGGATATGTTATTCAAAGGATAAAAATATTTTAGGAAAATGTTTTTCAAATGCTGTAGGTAGCAATACATTTCGTAATAAGTTATAAACAGAACACTGAGATAATCCTTCTGAGATACAACTGAGGGTTACTCTCTTTACAAAAATGCTTTAACTATTGTTGCTTTTATAGTACCAATGACACAATAATCACATATTTGATGAAATTTAACCTAAAGCTTCTCAAGGATTTATTTTGTAAAATTCATGCCCAAATACATTTGTAAAATTCTTGAAAAAGCAATAAGATCTGGATGGCCACTGTCAATGACTGAAAGTTCACAGAGGTAGTAATTTGTTATATGCTGAGCTAATCATAATGAGCACATTGTGTTCATCTTCGGAGAAAACCTCCTAAAGAGTGAGAGAGAGGGTCAGGTAAACTTTGTATATGGAAAAAAATCAATGAATAACTGTCTCATTATTTCCAGGTGGATAAAATATAGTGGTTGGTAGAAATCACAAATTCATTGATAGCATTCTATCAGTTTTTAACTGAAAGAGGCCAAGATAGACAAACAGAAGAGCCAATATATAAGTGCTTATTCTATAAATCCCAGGCAGTATTGTCTTTGCTGGAAACCAACTTAGGTAAAAGTAACATAAAAAGCATACAGTTTAAAAAATTAATCAATATTGTGTAGAGTTACTCAAAATAAGACAATTAGGAAGGCTGATTCAAGGGTCTGGAGACACACTGGGATGTTTACAAGAGTTGTATCCTCTTGTTGGTTCAATCCCTTTAGCATGGGATTAACATAACAATCCCTCTTGTTATGGCTTTTGTTTGGAAGTCTATTCTGTATGATATAAGTATTGCTACCCCAGCTTTTTTATCCTTTCCATTTGCATGTAATATTTTTTCCATCTCTTCACCTTCGATCTGTGTGTGTCCTTTGTTCTGAGGTGTGTCATAGTTTCTTATCTGTTCAGCTACTCTAAGTCTTTAGGTGGTGCACTTAATTCATTTATAGTTAAGGTTATTATTGATAAGTACTTATTTATTGTCATTTTATTCTTTATAACCATGTTCCTTTATTTCTTTTCTTTTCTTTTCTCTTTCTTTCTTTCTTTCTTTCTTTCTTTCTTTCTTTCTTTCTTTCTTTCTTTCTTTCTTCTTTTGTTTTCTTTCTTTCTTTCTTTCTTCTTTTCTCTTCTTTCTTTCTTTCTTCTCCTTCCTTTCTCTTTCTTCTTCTTCTTAGCAGGATC
>PVJD01010363.1:0-54322 GCA_004026545.1 Mormoops blainvillei
AAAAAAAAAAGAAAGACTGTTTTCAGCTATGGCAGAAACAGATTCCAGCACTGCACTGTGTTGGAATTGTCAGTCTGTCTTTCTACTAAGTTATGAGATCCTTGAGGGAAAAAGCATGCCAAATCTCATTTACCCAGCATCTTATTTTACTAACACCTATCACAATGTTTGAGATAGAGTAGTTTATGGTACTTATTACATGAATGCATAAAACTGTTACCACCATATGACTTTAAACCAGCTTCACTAAAACTCTGTTTACCTAAAGCTTGTTCAGCCTAAGATATGTATAGGTCAAACCCAAAATATTTTAGGAGGAAAAAATTTTGTTTAAGTAATAAGGTGGCCTCATTCCTGAAGATTTCCTAGTTTTAATAAAATAATAATTGCATAAAAATCTTCAGCTCGAACACTATTACTGTTATGCTCGCAGAAGTTTCTTCCCAACGATTTTCCTTCCTGAAACAGCCGTACTAGTAAGAATTGCCTTCATGTAATATGAATAGGGTGAAAAACAAACAAACAAAATACCCCTTGAGGGGCCCCTGAGAATACTTACTGGTCTGGCCTCTTGAAAGGCTATTGTAAGCTACAAGAACCTCCCTGCAGCAACCCAAAGACACCACTCAGAATCCTTGACAAGGTAGGGAGAGTCTGTGCCTTATTTAGAGAAAGCCCCATTCTTATGGAAACTCCATTTTTATGTAAGGACAGTAGAGCCTTTTATTACACTAGGTCGTATTGCAAAATTAATGCAGGAGATTGTTGTGGCAGGGAGGAAGGTGAAATTAAATAGCTGGATGGCTCAGCATTGTGAAAGGCAGGGTTCTTAGTTGCCAACCACAGAACCTATTCAAACTGGTTAAAGTAGGAAGTAATTTAATAAAGATATTAGAATGTTCACAGAGTCTTTGGAAGAACTGAGGAAACAGGCTCTCAAGGGAGCTTCCAAGAACAACCCCCAGAACCTCAACACAGAGCTGGTGGGGAAGGAATTCTCCACTCCTGAGGACTCCAGAACCACATGGCCTCTTCCTACCATCTGTGCCTGCAGAAAGGATGCCCTGCCTCCCACCTGCTTCCTCACATAAATCACTTCTGTATCTCCATCTCTGTATGTGCATCTGATTAGCAGAACCAAGTCACATGGCTGCATCCTGGAGGCAAAGGAAACAGAGATGTGGGAGCTTTGCATTCTATCTTGGGAAGATGAGATTCACACCATGGGGAACCACCATAATGTAGAAAGAGTGTCAAAAGATTTGGCTAACAGGGTAAGCCAAGATAATTTAGATTTTAAAATGCTCCAGCTCTTGATTAATTGTAATAATCTGCCCCCTGGTATAGTATTTGCAGCCATCAGGTAGAAGTGGGCCAGAGTGTCTGCTTCAGGACTCCCGCTCCAACCTCAGTCCTTCCCTGCTAAATAGCTCATAAGGGAAAAGAATTCTCATGTGTGAAGCACGTTCTATATGCCAGACACCATGGTAAATGCTTTACGTGCATTATGTATTTAATTTCCTCAATCCCAGTTCAAGGGTACAATGCTCACTTTACAGATAAAGAAATAGCTTTTCTCAAAGTCGGATAGGATGATGGGGCTAAGATTTAACCCAAGTTCTCTCCCAAGTTATGCTCTTTCTACTATAGTAGGTTCTTAACCAGGGTTTTCATGGACCTACTTAAGGTGGCTCTGGCTTCAGAAGCCCTTGTCATTGTGAATATACATCTCTCTGGGGAGCTCATCTATAACTTTTATCAGATTTCCAAAGGGGTCTAGGACCCCCAAGCAGTAATGAACAGCTGTACTACTCAGTTATAGATCAGTTTATGATCATAAAACTGTTGTTGGGGAGAGGTGTAGACTCTATTTTTTTTTTACACTTATTGATTGTGGTATCATTTTGCAATATAAGATTCAAATTTTAAATATAAGTCAGGAGCCCTATTTCATGGGGGAAAATTCATGTCTATGTAGGAACAAGCAAGATTTAAAAAGTTGTTCTCTGAAAGATGAGAAAGGGCTAAACAAAATAAGAACATATTTTTCATTTAAGTACTGAAGTCCTAGCCATACATCAGAAGGCCTAGCATTTCTTTGTGACTTTGTCACTGACACCATTTATCCGGGCCTCCATCACCTGTATGATGGGGGTAATATAAAGCCTGCCATCATTTCTTCCATCACAATGTTATAAGATTGTTTTGGAAGTACTTTCATTTCTCCAACAGAAAGGCATTATAGATCTGTATACACACCTGTTATGACTTCTTTGGGGGAAAGAAAAGCACCTTGGAGAAGACTTGGCTTACAACTTCTAGGACTGAGTGATTTTTGAGGTTCACAGACATCCATACGCAGAATGTTCTTTGTGAAAAACAACTTGTTTATTTCCTAGCTTTTCATTTCTGGTGGGTTACTTCTTCCATTTTTTCATTTGTTTTTGTTTTTTTTTAATTCCAATATAAATAAATAAGTCTCTCAAATTGTGTTAGCTAGCTGGAGTGTTGCTTTAGAGGGTTCATTATTTATGTCTTGCTGTCAACATGCATATTATGTTACAGAACCCAAAAGCTTTACTCTAGAAACAAGATAACAAGTGTGTTAAAACAAGGAGATGCGAAGAAGCCCAGGGGAGTTAGCCTGCCCACTAGAAGTGGCAGTGCACACCAAGAATGTAGGAGAATGTCTAAATGTAGCATTTTATGAACAGGGCCAACCATCTGAGTGAGAAATGGCCCCTTCTTTGCAACCTAGTCCCCAAGCAATCAGCAATATGGCATTTTAGAAAGGTAATGAATATCTACTAACACTGGATATAAACTTAATTTCAAAACTGTGGAATAGGCCATAAATAAAAACATTGAGTAATTTCCAGAGCTCAACCTGTTCAGACCAATGGAAATATGGATTATCAACAAGGGAAGTCAAGAGCACTTCTCAAATAGGGTAGAACACCAGGTAGTATGAGTTCAATTTTTTAAAAAAATTAAAAATAAGTTCATTGATTTTAGAGAGAGGAACGGGGAGAGAGACAGACAGACAGAGAGAAACATCAATGTGAGAGAGAAGCATCGATTGGCTGCCTCTCTTACACACCCCAACTGGGGACTGAACCTGCAAACTAGGCATGTGCCCTGACTGAGAATCAAACCCCCACCCTTGAGGTGTATGGGACAACACTCCAAGCAATTGAGCCACACTGACCCGGGCTGAAGTTTAATAATTGATTGTTGTTGTTCTTGCCATTATTGTCATGTTGGGTTTTTTTTTCTTGAGTGGTTTTTGTAAAGAAAGGTATGGAGAAATTAACAATTATGGTGGTATCTAATATAAGGATTTAACATATGATATTTATTAAGCAGGTGGCAGGGAGGAGATTGGACAAAGGAGAAATTTTGAAAGCTGCTTTCCCATGATGTTTCTTCCAACTATTGCAGCTTGTAATTGCAACCTGAGTTTTTACACATTATTTCGCTTGGATGAAGATTAATTGTACTTAACTCAATTAGATGCCTAATGTAGGAGCAGGAGCTACTTTCCTAGGAGTTAAAGAATTTTTCAGATTGCCCTGATAGAGGAAAACTGAGCTATACAGTGTTTCCTCAATAGGAAGCAGATGACACTCCAGCTCTGATGATTCTTTCCATAGCCAATTTCTCATCAAGTCTTGCTCTGTTTCCTTCACATAACCCCCCCCATTTATCCCTTCTTTTCCATGTTAAATTCTGCTCCCCTAACTCAGGTCCAGTGACTTCCAAAATTATTGCAACGGTCCTCTAAATGATCTCCTACCTGATAGTCCAACCCTTCCCATTTATCTTGTATCCCCATATCAGACTAATCTTCCAGAAATACTGCTTTGATCGTGCCACTGATAAAAGCCTAAACTCTTAGCTTAGCACTCAAGGCCCCACTACATTCCCAGGTTCACCTCTCAGGTGGCCCTCCACAAACCTCATGCTAGTGTCCAACTGCCCTTTCTCAGGTCCGCTAGGCACCCCTTTGCCCTCCTCTCAGCCGCTTACCTTAGTCTCCACTGCACTGGGCAGAATCCTGGGAACCCGGCACAGCTCCCTCAGTCATTCCTACTCTGCCACCCGTGGGCCGAAATGGACACAAAGCTCCTTCAGAGCTCACAATATAGATTCTTTAAATTTACACCAACAAGAAAAACACTGTTACATATTTCTCATTATGTTACTAGACCAATGCAAGGCACAAAATATACAGGAAACCAAGTTTTCGGAATCTCTTCCTGCCAGGGGTGTCCAACCTTTTGGCGTCTCCGGGCCACGCTGAAGAAGAAGAGTTGTCTTAGGCCACACATTAAATACACAAACACTAACAAAAACTGATGAGTGAAAAAAAAAGGTTTTAAGTAAATTTACAGTTTTGTATTGGGCTACATTCATAGCCATCCTGGGCCACATGAGGCCTGCGGGCGATGGGTTGGACACCCCTGCAACCTATTCAAAGTTAAGAGCCTGAAAAGCTCTTAAAAATTAAACACGTTTCAGCTTTCAAAGTACTTTCTTTACTCTGGACTTTAACTTCTCTGAAATTGAAAATTACTGTATTTTAAATTATACTCACCATTTCTAAATGCCATTGATACAATGGGGAGAAAATGGGACAACTAAGATTTTCCAGGAACAAAAAATGTATATCAAATAGTATTTCAAAAATATTACCTAATTATACAGGGTGGGCCAAAAGTAGATTTACAGTTCCTCATATGGAAAATAATGCAATAAATAATAAGACAAGAAAAAACTGTGTTTTGCATACTCACAACTGTAAACTTACTTTTGCCCCACCCTGTTTTGGTTATACACATAGTAAGTGATCAAATCATATATAATTTAAAATATTTGCTAATGATTTTTTTAATGAAAAAAGCAATTTAATTGGCCTGGCATTTGCTATCATTTTCCATATTTGGGTTTTCAAGGTCAAATTTTAAAGGACTCTTTAGTTTATTACTAGGACAACTATAAACATTTAAAACATAAATAGTATCAGTTGTCAAAGTGTTATTGATGGTTATGACTTTGCTGCTTCCCAAAATGATGTCCCACAGGCATTATTTAATGATAAATAAAGATTAGTGTGTTTTCCCTGGTAATTATGCTTCTTTACATGAAAGTAAAACTCTATTAACACAGGCAAGTACAAATATTTATTAATATTACTAATTGCTCTGCTTTAAAAGGACATATAATTAGGATGTAATTAAAGAAATGTAAGATTATTGGTACAATTACATCCTTCTTTCCCATAATTTTTTATGTTAATCACTGCTTAATTTAATCCTGGATTTATCCTGAGTTTAAGTAGAGTCAATTATGCTTTACCTTCCCAAGAATCAAACCTCAAGTTTCTGGACCACTTTCCCTAACTGACACACCTTTAGCTATTTCTGATTAAGGAATTGCTTATTTTCCCAGGCTCAGTGGCAAATATTGCTCTAATTGCTTATTTTCCCAGGCTACTGCTAAAGCGATTTCCCACAAGTTCTCTCTTCTGTTTAGAGTATACCCTCATTTTTTTTTAATCTGTTCTGTTCTGTTCTTTTCTTTTTCCAGAAATCTTAGTGGAAATTAAGAGAGAGACAGACAGGCAGACATGGAGGACCTCTGCAATTACAGCATGACTACCCCGGAACAATAGCTTGCCCAGACCAGAAGACCATTACCCCGTTTACAACCTCTGGAACGCTCTCCTTCTCCCTTGAGGAAACTCGACTCTCTCCCGTCCAGCCAGTGACCCTGAATCATGATTTCATGTAAAACTGCTTTCAAAATGGACTATGGTTACAAAACAAAGCTAATCAACAGTTACCCCTTCCTAGTTAGAAATTACGAGTTTTAAAAAGAGATCGAAAATAATGTCACCCTAGTTGCATTTACTTTCCACTCACAGGAAAGAAGGGGAATCATCTCAGTGGCAAATGCATGCCCTTGACAGTATTTTTTTGTTGTTGTTTTTACAAGCAAAGTAGCGAGGACAATTAAATGGTAAGAACCAATCAAATCTTAGGTGGTGGCCTGAAAATACAGCAAAGTTAGGGGAAAAAAATTGTTGAAAATAAAAAGCTACTGAAGAAAACAAGAGAACAACCTCAAAAAAGGCTAATCTGATTGCTTGAAAGAGAGGTCAGAGTGCTTTACATCAATGACGGAAGAAAGAAGGAAGCATACTGATAAAAAACAGTAACACAACTGAGGAAATAATTGGTCCTATGGCCAGAAAAAATAATTTTGATACAATATTTACAGTGAGTGAAAGGACTTAAAAGCAAGTACCTAATATCTTGTTGGGTCCCCTGTGAGTAATTAATACCTGTTTGTTAACTAATAAAAGGTAGGGGAGGAGGTTCCTTGTTGGAGCTGGAGAATGTGGATGAGGAAGGAACTGAAAGCTTTCTATACAGAGATCACACAGCTGGGTTATAAGAAAAGGAATGTCTGTGGCTGACATCTGATTTATGGCATACTTATATATTTTAGGGATGCGTTTACAGCTTTAGTCTCCCACTCACGACTCAAAGTGGGCGGGTGTATGGCACACCACACCCTAAAAAGACTTATAGACTTTCTAGGGGATCAGATTGAATAATTTTTCTCCTCCTATGAACCATCCCTTCACTCTTTTTCTTTCTAGTTTCAGTGCTAAAAGCATAAAATGAAGTTACGGAACATTTTATACAATTTAAAGTAAATATGCCTTCTAGTTATCGTCAGTGTTTTCCCTCTTTACCATTTTATGGGGATTCAGAGGTGACATTTGCTTCTCTAGAAGAGCCAACATTTGCTTCCTGTTTTGTAGAGAGTCTGTGGCTGGAGAGTCCAAATGATGACTCCTTTGCCCTCAGAAAACCAGGTATAATCTAAAATTTATGAAAATAAAATTAAGAACAATGTGTTTACTTGAGAATCACACTTCTCAATGATGTTGTTTTTTACTTCTTGTGAATCTTCCTGGGCTATTTGCTTTAAAATAATCCACTGGGGAGTGGGATTTGGAAGCTGGTAGGCAAAGCAAGATGGGCCATGTGCTGGTAATTGTTGAAGCTGAGTGATGAGATGAGAAAGTTCATTATTCTATTCAGTTTTCTAAACTGAATAAAATGTGTATACCAGGTTGTCCTCAGTGGCAATATTTATAAGATCAAAAAAGTAGAAATAAGTGGATTATGAAATAATACAGAATGCTGAAAACATGACAAATGATGGCATGTCCAAAAAGTAAAATATCATATGGCTACTAAAGAAAAATTATATTTTTAATGAATAGTTAATGACATGGGATAATGCTCACAATTTGCTAAGTGAAAAACCTGGATTGCAATTATATGTATACTATAATATCAATTGTTTGAAATGTTAATGTTCATGATAAAATTCCCCAGGCTGACCCAATTTCAATTGTTATCCTAAGAAAACAATCAGAAATGCATAAAAACATTTATGTATACAGGTGTTTATTATAGAGTCTATAACGATACTAAAAATCCAAGACAGTTTAGAAATTGGTCAATTTAATGTACTATGTCTATTTGGTGAAAAATTATACAGTCATTAAAAGTCACAGTTTTTAGAGAACATTTAATGAATCGGAAATGGTTGGAAAATGTCAAGTTAAATATCACAATACCAAACTTTATATAGCATCATTCATGTTTATTGAGAAAGGAATCATATCTATTTATAGCTTCATAATAAGGAATTCAAAAATTTCATATATAGGTCCAACAATTGAAGAAAATGATAATTATCTGGGTTATGCTTATTCTTATGTCACAGATTAAAAATTGACAGCACTCCTATTGATTTCTAAGCTCTTTTCTAAATTACACAAGGTCTATCCAATTAGTTTTTCTGATCCAGGCTTTAAAGGCAAAATTCTGACTACCAGTCACGATGGCGGTATAGGCAGATATGGCTCGTCTTCTTGGAAATCCACAGCAAAATTACAACTAAAATATAGAACAACCATCACTCAGAGCCATCAGAAATCAAGTTGAATGGAAGTCTGACAACTACAGAATTAAAGAAACCACATCGATCCAGGCTGGTAGAAGGGCACAGATGTGGAATGGGCTGGTCCCACACCCACCCGTGCGGTAGATAAAAATTCAGGATGGATATCTCGGGAGCAAGGAGTCCTAGCCCCACAACAGGTTCCTTAGCCCAGGGTTCTAGTGCCAGGAAGATAAGCCTCCACAACTTCTGGCTGCAAAAACTAGTGGAGATAGGGTCAGTGGAAGAAACTCCTAGAGTCCCAAGCAGTTCCTCTTAAAGAACCCACACATGGACTTACTCAGACTCACTCCCTCTGAGCTCCCGCAGTGGGGTAGCAGCTTCAAAGGCACCAGTGGCATAGAGGGAGAAACTAAAGTGTCTGGTATCGAGGCAAGCAGAGGCCATTGTCCCTTTTCTGAACCCTCCCCTCACAGAGCCACAGATCCCACAGGCTGGTACCATATCTGAGACTCCATCAACCTGGCTAACACAGATCCCCAGAGACTCTAACCCACCCAATTTACGGGTCCACCCAAACTGCTTTTCCATATGAATGGCTGGTCTCAGCTCATGCTTCACAACTTCCTAAAGCCTCTCAAACAACCATCAGCCAGACTAAGTGAGCCCCCAGCCCTGTATACCTTGCTAAGTGGCCTCAGGCCCGGCACTAGCAACAGTCAGCTTAGATTTATAGTTTAGCTTTACCTGGGAATCTCCAAGACCAGCACAAGTAGCAGCCATCTCAGATTGCTTTATAGCTCGGGCAGGATAGCCCTGGGCAAAACACAGGTGGAGGCTGACATTGGCTCACACTACCTGGTAAACTCCAAAGCCTGCGCACTCAGTAGACAGCTACAGACCATGTGGGAGCGCTTCCACTCTGCCCCTGCACAGCTGATCCTCCATGAAGGGTGGACATTTGTGGTCAGCAATCATAGCCAGTGCTTGCTACTGACTGTCCTGGGTAAATTCTTCCCATTGACCTGCCAACAGCCACCAAGGTTCAGCTATAACAGGAGGGTGTACTAAGCTCACACAAAGGGGACACCTCGAGTACCCAGCCTGGGTGATAGGGGAGGCTGTGCTACTGGACCCTACAGGACACCTTCTGCATTAGGCCACATTGCCAAGAAACGGAGTTAAAGTAGCTCTACCTAACACATAGAAACAAACACAGGGAGGCTGCCCAATCCAGGAGACAAAGAAACATGGCCCAAATGAAAGAAGAGATCAAAACTCCAGAAAAAGAACCAAACAAAATGGAGAAAAGCAAACTAACAGATGCAGAGTTCAAAGTACCGGTTATAAGGATGCTCAAGGAACTTAGTGAGGACCTCAACAGCATAAAAAAGATCCAGTCAGAAATGAAGGATACACTAATTGAAATAAAGAACAATTTACAGGAAAATAACAGTAGAGTGGATGAAACCAAGAATCAAATAAAATGGAACATAAGGAAGCAAAAAACAACCAATTAGAATAAGAAGAAAAAAGAATCCAAAAAAAGCAAGACTAGTGTGAGCAGCCTCTGCAAGCAGTACAATATTCGCATCATAGGGGTGCCAGAAGGAGGAAAGAAAGAGCAAGAAATGGGAAATCTATTTGAAAAAAAAAAAGTGAAAGAAAACTTCCCTAATTTGGTGAAGAAAATAGACATGCCAGTCCAGGAAGCACAGAGTCCCAAACAAGATGGATACAAAGAGGCCCCCTCTAAAACACATCATAATTATAATGCCAAAGATTAAAAATAAAGAGAGAATCTTAAAAGTAGCAAGAGAAAAGCAGATAATTACCTACAGGGGAGTTGCCATGAGACTGTCAGCTGATTCCTCAAAAGAAACTTTGCAGCCTAGAAGGGATTGGCAAGAAATATTCAAAGTCACAAAAAGCAGGGACCTACAGCCAAAATTGCTCTATCCAGCAAAGCTACCATCTAGAATTGAAGGACAGATACAGAGCTCCCCAGACAAGGAAAAACTAAAGGAGTTCATCATCACCAAGCCATTATTATATGAAATGTTTAGAGGTACTTATTTAAGGAAAAGAAGATCAAAACTATGAACAACAAAAAGGCAATAAACGCAAATCTAACAACAATTGAATCTGAAAAACAAACTAACCAAACAAGAGGAACAGAGATAGAATCATAGATACAGAGAGGGTTGATGGTTGCCAGATGGAAGGGGGTATGTGGAGAAGAATGGGTGAAGAGATGAGGGGATTAAGAAATACGAATAGGTGGTTACAGAATAGCCATGGGGATGTACAGTATAAGAAATGGAGCAGCCAAGGAACCTATACATTTGACCCATGGACATAAACAATGTTGGGGGGATTGCCTGAGGGGGTGGTGTTTGCTGGGTACAGGGAGGAAGCGGGGGGGAAATTGAGACATCTGTAGTGGTATAATCAATAAAATATAATTTTTTTAAAGAAAGAAAAATTCTTCCTGGTATCACGGTAGATAAAGAATTCCCCATACGACCTTCTTGGTCCCTGTTCCTAGCCCTCAGTCCTAGGCTGAAGCCTCTTGACTTGCAATATTTTGATAACCTACTATAAATAACCAATTATTTCTTGAGCCCTGCAAATGCTCCTCCAAGGTTAGTCACTTTCCCAACTTTTTCTCCAAGATTGTCAGGAGGGACCCACATACATGGCCATGGGGTTTAATACCCATGACATATCTCCCATTTGGAAATGGGAGATACCCTCAGGAGGGCATTCCTTTCCCTGGCTGCGAGTAGAGATAAGGAATGGCCCTAGATGGGTCAGTAAATCAAGGGTCACTTTTATCTTAAATCCCTACCTGTCTTCATAACCACCCAGCATGGAGCTTTTTGCATTCTCTTTAGATGACTTCCCATGCTCATTCCCTTGGAACAGGAGTACCTAAAGCAAGATTACAGCTTGATTGCTTATTCTTTAGCAAATGCTCAGCATACATGCTCATTAAATAATCTTCCATTCTTGCTCATAGCAAGGTATGGTGACAGAAAAAAAGGATCTGAATAATATGATACATCTGGAGAACAAATATTCCTAAAATCACCCCTCCATACACACACACACCATATAACACCTAATATTAAAATCACTCTTAAAAATCAACACACACCCAAAAATTAACCTCCAATAAAACATTGGATAAAGGGCATAAAGAGACAGTTATACTAAAGGCAAACCCAAAAGACCAATAGGTGTAAAAAAAAAAAAAACCCAAAAAACCAACAACATTTAATCTGGTAATTAAAGAAAAGGTAAAACACAGTAAAATACATTGTTTGCCTATGAATTTTATTTTATTTAAATGATAATAGTCAACTTAGCAAGAGAGTTGCATCATAAATAATATCATGTCCTAGGGGATGGGTGCAGAGTATAGCTTTTCTGAAAAGCAATTCAGCAGTATATAGTGAGAAAATGCAAAAAGCTTGTTTTCTTTCACCCAGGAACTTAATTTCTAGGAATATGATACAAGGAAATATCAGCAACATTGACAAAAATTTAAATACAAGCTTGCTCATTATATAGTCGTATTATTTATAAAAATAAGGAATAAAAATACAACCTAGCTGTCCAATAATAAGAAACTACTTAAACTGTGGCACATTTACATTATGAAATATCAGGTAGTCAGAAAAATGATCTTATTTGCCTACTAACCTCCATTCATCTGTTAGCTTTCTGATCCAGTCTTTGAGAGCGTCTTCCCAGTTTGGTGTTACTCTCACATTTTCTATTCCCATGTTGGGACACTGACTTCATTCTCTGTAGTTGCCCTTTAATTGCATGTCTTCACATCTGACTACAGACTCCAGGAGGGCAAGGGCCATATCTGTTTTCTCCTTAGATATAACCCCAGTGCTGGGAAGGATACTGACAGACTGTAAGCATTCAATAAATGGTTGCTAAATAAATATTAAATAATTTGAGGAAATTCTCATGATAAAACTTAGGGAGAGAAAACAGGATTCAGAAGTATGTTAAAAATGTGATTTAAACTTAGAAGAAAAAGAAGAGGATAAATTTTACACAGATATATGGAAACAAAGCTGCTTATATTTAAGTGGTATCTGGGCAGAAGGAATATAAGTAATTCTAGATTTCAAAAATTTTTAACTTCTGCATTTTCCAAATTTTCTGCAATGGGCATGTATGTACTACTTTTTAAATGGAGGACAATTCTTTTTTTTTTTTTAACAAACTCCCCATATAAAACTTCAGGTTAAAGATTTCCACAAATAAATTTCAATATAGTTCTAAGTTCCCAGTGGCTTTTACAAAATTTTCTTCTACCTTTAAATTCTGTACCTTTTCTCTTTGAAAGAAAGAAAAATTTCTACTATTAATATGTTTTTAGGAAATATAAATGGAATGTGAAAAATTGTGTGTTTTTTTTCCTAGTCTCCTGGGAGCTATATGTGTGTGTTTGCCACTAAGATTTTCTAGGTTGGAAACTAACCTCAGTTATCACAGATAATGACTGACTGTTCATT
This sequence comes from Mormoops blainvillei, assembly GCA_004026545.1. Lineage (NCBI taxonomy): Eukaryota > Metazoa > Chordata > Mammalia > Chiroptera > Mormoopidae > Mormoops > Mormoops blainvillei. Next base: position 12,528 of record PVJD01010363.1, read on the forward strand.
TCACATACTCAGACTGGGTGTGTTTAGAAACTCGCCCTGGAAACTGTGTGAACTAACAGTCTTCCATCATGCCTTCGCGATACCTCACTGTGCATTCCAATGTGCAGAGCTAGTTGTCCTAGTTGCTTTGGTTACCAGTTTTGAAAAGGCAACAACACAACAATTTATTGGGAGAATAAAAATTCTGAAGCTATAATCACTAAATATTCATGCTATTATTTGAAAATGAAACAAAGATGACTTCTCCCCCTAAAATGGGTAGGTATAGATTATTTAGAGTTTAATTTCCTACTGTTTATAGATACTATTAACTCTGATATATGATGCTATTTACTGCATTTATATACAGTATTTATATATAACACCGAATACTTGTTCAGCTGCCACAGATGATAAAGGGGACTTTTGAAGGTCAAAAAGTACTTCAAGAAAAAAGAAATTGATGGGATGGGATAATGAGAGATGTGTCCCCAGTCTTCCAAACTGCACCCCCTGCAGTAACCTCAGAGATTATCAATAGAATGGAACTGGGGACCTGCATACTCTGTCAACATGAGCCCAGCATGTTCTAAAAAGTACAAGGAAGAATGCTCAATTCCCCTCTAGAGCCCAGCAGTCTTGGGACAGCTGGCCCTGCGAAGCTGTTTGGTTTGCAGAATGAAACAGCCCCCTAGGATCACATCTGTTTCCACTCCATAGACCCCGAGTGCACGAGCCTGCTTCTGAACTGGCTGCTGCACTTTTGAATTATAACGGTTTCCACCATCGAGATACCTGACATCGCGAAGGAGGAAAAGAAGCTGTGTGAGTGGGTAGGTGGGGAACTGTCCAGGATTTTTATTCAGAGTAGTGATCTTAGAAATGTTGTCTGGCCTTCTGTGTCACTCTCTTCAAGATTTATGACATATATTGTTAATTCCTTCTGAAGACAGTATCAAAACTCTTAAAATGAAAACAAAAATTCATATATTTGACCCAGCATATACCCTTCTAGAAAATTATTCCAAGGAAATACTCAGTGTGCAAATATTTATATATAAGGGTACTCACCAGAGAGTTGTTCATAATATCAAAGTATGAGAAATAACCTACATATATATATATAGATATATGAAATAAAGTAGTATTGATTCATTAAATACTATATCAGTCATATTTATTATTAACTTTGAAAGAGGTCTGTATTTTGTTAAATGAAAAATTTAGGCTAAAAACAGGATGCATAATCTGATCACATTAAATGTAAACATATACGAGGTCTGTCCAGAAAGTATCCATCCATATAATATGAAAAAGAGAGACATTTACTGAAGAAGATACAAGATTCAAGAAACATTGTGCATAGGACAATGATATCTCAGTCCCCTTCAAAGTAGGAAGGAACCTTGCGATCTCACACAGTTTTCCCAGTCACCATCAGCTGCCATGTCGTATTTTCTTGAATCTCACTGATGGTCTGAAATCTCTTCCCTTTCAAAGGTGATTTCGGTTTTGGGAAAAGCTAGAATTCATAGGACACCAAATCTGAGCTCTAGGGGGGCTGAGTCAGCTGGGTGATTTGATATTTTGCAAAAAACCCTGCACGAGATGTACTGCATGAGTGGATATGTTGTCACGATGAAACTGCCAGTCACCAGTTGCCCATAGCTGCAGCCTTCTGACTCATCCGAATAGTTTCCGTTGAGGAATGTTCAAGCTTGATGTAAAATCTGATGCAGGTTCATTGCTCTACTCGCTCAGGCATTTTGTAAAAGGTGAAAGATTTATGTGATCTGAAGAGAAACCAGAGTATTCCGCTCAGTCATTTTGAATGCGATGGCCACACAGTATATAAGCTCATTCAACAGTGTCTATCGCCCCCACTGACTAGTACAGTGAAGTCGTCACTGTTCATGCATGTGCATTCCAGCCCACTCTCCGTGGTTGCCAGGTTACATTGATGTAGCGCAAACTGTTCTCATTAACAATGGTTGGACTTTTTCTAGACAGGCCTCTACATAGAAAAGAGACTAGAAGGTTCCACAGCAACATATTAACAATATTATCTTTAAAAGTATTATTGGTAAATACCACTCTCTTCTTTATACCTTTCTACATTAACTGAACGAAGCATAAAATCAAGCAAGTAAAAAAGAATTCAACTTGCTTTCTAGGACACAGGACAATTTTTATTAGGATGATAATTCAAAGAGTCTAATATCTCATTTTTTCTGTGTATCATCCTGTTTGTGTCTGCACCAGGAGACATTATGGTTCTGTGCTTAAGTATGAACCAAGCAGTAGATGCACAAATGTGACATACTTTATTTTCCAACTTACAGGCTCTGGCAAGTCAGAAAATCATTCTGACTACCAGTTGAATAAAATCAGCCCAAATAAGATTAGCATCATATCTTTATGCTGTCAGAATGTAACCCTCCTCTTCCAAGAAAAATCTGGCAACCTCATGGACGAATAGTTCTATTCAACAGAACGGTCTTATTCAGGGATTAAAAATACATGACATGACTACCATCACAGCCTCCTCTCATAACCATGGCAGACATCATTAATCACACTTTGTCCTGTGAACCCAGATGTGGCCTCAAAATCTTTTCCAACACAGATGTGCTCCAGGCAGCCCCTATCAATCATTTATTTCAACTCGAGTTGAAACCTATTAGCCATATCTGCTCTGATTACTCTGGCTGGAACATTATTATTCCTTTGACAGGTTCACAGGACGATGGAGTTGAGAAACATGACCTCTTTCTTTCCTTCTTTAATGTTCTCTCTTCCCCTAAAATGTTCAGAAGTTATTAAGGTGTTGCTGACATAAGGTTAATTCTCCAGGCAGTATGTTTTAAAGAGCCCCCTACCTCCACCAGCCTTGGACCACATAAAAGAAGCATTTCATCTCAAGATCTTCCAGAATTACAGGATGAATGGTTGAATCCTATCCTCCCTAGAATGCCTACATTTATATTCCATATAAAATAAAAGGATATTAATAAGTCACAACTATTAATAGAAAGTAGAACCCCCAGAAGAAATATGGCAGACTACAATGGAAAAGGTAAAAAATAAAGCAGTAAAGGAATAATTTTTGCATTCTGCATCCACAAAAATTATACTTTTTCCTAAAGTTTTTCTGAGGAAGGCATGATGAAATCCCAAATATGGAACTTCCACATGTGAGACAGACAGAATCCAACCTTAAAGAATGACACTTGGGAGCCTGGATCAATATGAAAGATTAGTCACATATTTCTAACTCCTGGCCTTAAATCTCAAGAAACAAATTAACACACACACACACACACACACACACACACACACACACACAATATCAGTCCTTGAAAAGTTAGTGTGTTATCAGCAATCCAGAAATTTTGAAGAAATCTTGAAAGAAGCAAAGATGGTGAGATCACATTGTTAGAGGAAACCAGAGCTGAAATAAAGTAGGAAAAAATACAAATTAGCAAGAATGGTTTAAGAACTCCAAAATCAGAGAACAATGAAATTGAAGAGGCAAAGATCAAAGAAATCATATTTAAAAATCCCTAAAGCTGAGGGATGACACATTTTCAGATTGAAAGGGCCCACAGAATGCTAAGCAATTTGGAATAGACACATGTTGACAAAAATTGCAGAATACCAAGGATAAAAGTTTCCAGAGAGAGAAAAGGTGACTTAGAATAAGAATCATTGTGACATCAGACTTCTCATCAGAAACACTCGATGCTAACAGACACTAGAAAACCTCCTCAAAATTCTAAGCAGAAAACATTTTAAAATTTTTTTATTTTTCAATTACAGTTGACATACAATATTATATTAGTTTTAGGTGTATAGCATAGTGATTATACATTTATATACCTTAGTAAGTGATCACCCTGATAAGAATAGTACCCATCTGACAACACACATAGTTATTACAACATTACTGATTGTATTCCCTATGCTGTAAGGGGAAAAGTATTTTGAATGGAGTATTTTTTTTTCTAAAAAAAATTATATATATATATCTCCTAACGTTCAAGTTAGAGGGCAACAAAAAAGAATGACAATTTTAAGTGCAAGAAATGCTTATTGAATTAAAGAATTCATAAGGGGATTACAGTTTTAAAATGTTGAGGGAGTTAGAAAATTGTATTTTAGTTTCAGAGAGAGAGGATTTTGATTGCTTCTGATAGAATTATCAAGAGAACATCCAGCAAAGTTGTTAAAAGATGTACATTTTAAAAAGAGAAAGAATAAAGAAAAGACAACCTTTTCAACAAATGGTGCTGTAACAACTTTGACATCCACATGCAAAAAAATGAATCTATATACAGACTTTATACCCTTCACAAAAATTAACTCAAAATATATCACAGATCAAAATGAAAATGGAAAACTCTAAACTACCTAGAACATAGGTGAAAACCTAGATGACCTTGGGTATTGCAATAACTTTTTAGATAGAACACCAAAGGCAAAATCCATGAAAGAAACAATTTATTAGCTGGACTTCATTAAAATAAAAAACTTTCTGCTCTGTGAAAGATGCTGTCAAGAGGATGAGAAGACAAGCCACAGACTAGGAGAAAGTATTTGCAAAAGATACACCTGAGCCCTGACCAGTGTGGTTCAGTGGGTTGTACATTGTCCCGCAAAGCACAAGGTCATGGGTTCAATTCTTGGTCAACGCACATGCCTGGGTTGCAGGTTAGGTGTCTGGTTGGAGTGCGTACAAGAGGCAACCAATCGATGTTTCTCTCTCACATCCATGTTTCTCTTCCTCTCTTTCTCCCTTCCTCTCTCTAAAACTACATAAATAAAATCTTTTAAAAAACATATCTGATGGATAACTGTTATCTAAAATATACAAAGAACACTTAAAAGTAAACAAGAAGGAAAAAAGCCCAGATTTTAAAGATGGGCCAGAGACCTGAACCTACAAAGAAGCCTAGATTTGGTTATATCTCATCAAAGAAGATCTGCAGATGGCAAATAAGCATATGAAAAGATGTTTCACATCAAGGTCACGGGGAAATGCAGATTAAACAACAATGAGGTTCAACTACATACCTGTTAGAAGGGCGAAAATTCGGAGCATTCAGAGCACTGACATCAAATGCTGGTGAGGCTGTGGAGCGACAGGGTCTCTCATGTACTGCTGGTGGGAATGCAATATGGTACAGCCACTTTGGAAGACAGTTCGGTGTTTTTTTTTTTTACAAAGCTAAACATACTCTTACCTCATATCCAGCAATTGTACTCAGAGGAGTTGAAATCTTATCTTCACACACACACAAAATCTGTACATGGATGTTGACTGCAGTTCTATTCATAATTGGTAAAACTTGGAAACAACAAAGATGTCCTTGAATAGGTGAATAGATAAATAAACTGGTGTATCCAGACAACGAAATATTATTCAGTGCTAAAAAATGAAAGGAGCTATCCAGTCATAAAATGACAAGGAGGGAACTTAAATGCACATTACTAAGTAAAAGCAGCTAATCCTAAAAGGTTACATACTATATGATTCCAATTATATGACATTCTGGAAAAGACAAAATTATGGATAGTAAAAAGATCAGAGGCAGTGAACAGGCAGAGTACAGAGGATTTTTTGAGCAATGAAAATTCTCTGCATAATACTACAATGATTGATACAGGTCATTATATATTTGTCTAAACCCATAGAATGCGCAACACCAAGAGTGAACCATAATGTAAACTATGGACTTTGGGTAATTATGATGTGTCAATGCAGGTTCATCAACTGTAATAAACGTACCACTCTGGTAAGTGATGTTGACAGTAGGTAGGCTATGCATGAGTGGGCACAGGAGTTATATGGGAAACCGCCATGTCTTCCTCTTAATTTTACTGTGAAAATAAAACTGCTCTAAGCAAATCATCTTAAAAAATAATATTATGGGAAGAAAGAGAAGGAAAGCAAGAAAACGAAGGAAGGAAGGATTGAAGATAACTTCTTATTCAGCAGCTTAGTTAAAGAGCAGTGAAAATTCCTCACCCTCTGATATTCATTTAGTGATTTATGTGAAATAACCAGTTTTGAAGTCCAGTTTCCTATCTTTGGAATTTTGGGTTTTACACTCTCAGCAAATCTGGAAAGTGCCCTGTCCTTATCCCCCTTCCCAAGGCAAGGGTAAAGGATAAATAAACAGATCTACTTCCCTACTGACTCCTCACTGTAGCCAGGCTGTATATGGGTTTAGCGTGAAGGTAGGACAGGGGAGGCATCTAGGAAAATGTTCAGTTGCCTAGTGAGTCTAACCCTGTGCTGTCCAAGGCTATTGAGCATTCGAAATGTGTCTTATCATATTGAAACCTGTGTAAGTCTAAAATATGCACTGTATTTTAAAGAATTATTATAATAAGAATATAAATTCTTGTTAGTAATTTTTATATTGATTACATGATAATCAATGTTGAAATGATAATGTTTTGGATATATTGAGATAAATAAACTATCATTAAAATTAACTTCACCTGTTTCTGTGCACCTTTTTTAATGTGGCTACTAGAAAATTTTAAGTTGCATATGTGGTAGACATTCTATTTCTATTGGGCTGATCTTTAATGCTCTGCCTACAGTCTCATCCTAGTTTTCCAGAAGTGTCATTGTGACATACTGTGGTACCTTTGAATTTATATGAAAATTCCGTAACTGTTTGCTACAAGCCTTTCTTAAGGCATCCATCATGTCTACAACTTAAAGTGCCAGTGCCTTTAGTATTTTAGCTCTGTGTTTATGTAGTACAGATAGACCTACATTTTAGTAAAGACAATACCACATGGATCATTTGATCCTTGCTGAACTGGGAGACTGTTAAAATAGAGGTATCATATCCTCAATATTTATAAGACTCAAAATGTCCTTGCTGACTTTGAGAAAAGTTCAATCAAATAAATCCCTTCTTCCCTCTGGTGATATACAATATGATTAAATGAAGAGAAACTTAATTATTTAATAATGTCACAATATGAGTTAGAGATGACTAGGTTTCTTCTTTGTTATAACCTATGAGATTCTTAACATACCACAAAAATCAGCTATATCAAATTCTCTTTTCATTACCATTCTGACAAGAGTTTCCCTTTAGAGATAGAAAACTTCCTTTTGGTTAGAGATCTTAGAAACGGTGCGGATGTAATTCGGTAAAGCTTGCCCTCTTTTTTTCCCTGCCCTCAATGAGAAAGGTCATTTCAACAAGGTAATTCCCCATAGGGATCAAGCCACACAGTTTTTTATGTTTCTTTTTTTTTGTATGCATGAATCTGTCTAATTTTCCCAACAGCATTTATTGAACAGATTGTGTTTACCCCTTTGTACATTCTTGTCACCTTTGTCAAATATTAATTGCCCTTGTAGATACAGGTCTATTTCTAGGCTCTCTATTCTGTCCCATTGATCTATATGCCTGTTTTTATACCAGTACCATGCTGTTTTGATTACTATGGCCTTGTAGTATAGTTTGATATCAGGTAGAGTGATACGTCCAACTTTGTTTTTTTTCTCAAGATTTCTGTGGCTATTTGGGGGTCTTTCATGATTCCATATAAATTTTAGGATTATTTGTCCTAGTTCTATGAAATATGCTGTTGGTGTCTTGATAGGAATTGCGTTGAATCTACAGATTGCTTTGGGTAGTATGGACATTTTAACAATGTGAATTCTTCCTATCTATGAGCACAGTATATGCTTCCACTTATTTGTATCTTCTTCGGTTTCTTTGTTCGGCGTCTTATAATTTTCCAAGTACAGGTATTTTACCTCCTTGGTTCAAGTTCTTCTTAGGTATTCTTTAAAATGTTGATGCAATTGTAAATGGGATTATTTTCTTAGTTACCCTGATACTTTGTTACTGGTGTATAAAAATGCAACTGATTTCTGGATATTCTGTATCCTGCTACTTTACTGAATTCACTTATCAGTTCTAGTAGTTTTTTGGTGGCATCTTTAGGCTTCTTTACATACCACATCATGTCATCTGCAAAGAATGATAGTTTTACTTCTTCCTTTCCAATTTGGATGCCTTATATCTCTTTGTGACTGATTACATGGCTAGGACTTCCAGTACTATGTTGAGTAAGAGAGGTGAAAGCGAACATCCCTATCTCATTCCTGATCTTAAGAGAAATGCTTTTAGTTTTTCCCCGTTAGGTATGATGTTGGTTGTGGGTTAGCCATACATTATGCCATTAACTTCTCATGTGATTTAGGGAGTGCTACCTAACCTCTCTGGGCTTCAGCTTCCTCACCTGCAGAAAGAAAGCACCACCTTATATCAGTAGTACTTAAACTGCATAGTTTATCGCAGAGCTTGTTAAAACACAGATTGGCCAGAGTTTCAGATCCATTAGGTCTGAGGTCTGAACTGTGCCTCAAGAATTAGCCTTTCTGATCATTTCCAAGGTGATACTCATCCAGTTGGTTTAGAGACCACTCTGAGGGCCACTGACCATCTCTGCCATACTTCTTGTTGCTCAACCTTCTATGAATTTGTATTTGTCGAGCTTGTTTGTGGGTTGGCCCACTTAATGCAGAAACTCCCCCAAAGACCTCAGACACTCTGATAACTCTAAAAATAGGCTTCCATAAAGCAAACCAATAATCAGAAATTCAGGCATCTCTCATTTTGATAAATGGAAACTAGCTTATTTTTATGAGCATTCTGAAATTATAAATATAAGAAATGCATTTTGCAGTTTGGACACAAGATAAGTCAGTATTAATTTCTTTTCTCAGTATACCAATTATTGCTTATCCATCTAACCATTACATTTCAGTTGAAATACAAATGTGGGAAAACGTAGCACAGGCTGCTTAATCACGCCCTGCCCAATGTTCTCTGATGTGAGGGTTTTTCTCCATGGGTCACCTCACTTTTTAAAATCGTGTTTTATTTTTCATTTCTGTTGCACTAAAGCTGAGAACCAAAAAGATTATTGAAAATAATGTGCCATAAAGCTATCCTGATTAATGCAAATATTTGCAATGGGAATTAGCCAGGTGATGTATTGTAGTGTTTTAACAGTAAACCAAAGATTATACTGTTTCTATATTTGATGTAGAATCTAGTTTTCAGTACAATATAGATACTTTGAGAAGTCTTAAATCATGACTGAAAACTTTAGGGAATTAAATGCTAATCGTGACTGTGCTAGGAACTTGCTAGCTATAGTTGGAATGGTTACCACCTCTCATTTTATTTCTGTTTCTCTATTTGTTTCTCAGTTCTCCTTGTACGCAAATGTGTACTGAGGACATATTTAATTTTAAGCAATATATTTCCCCAAGCTTTTGACTGAAAGATACTGAATTATGTATCAGAAAAGGCTGTCCCTTTTCACCAACAGCGCAGCTTCTGAAGGCGCAGGGACCCATGGAGGTCAAGGAAGGCAGGTTGAAGAGTAGCCCAGCCAGCAGCTGGAGATGAGTGTCACAGCTCACCTTACATCCAGTTCTCTAGCAGTCATGGTCACTAGCATCAGAAATAGTCAAGAAGTGCCTCTTGGAAAAGATTTAAGACATGGCATCCAATGTTGGCCAGGCCCCAGTCTTAATAGGAATGAAAGCTGATACATTATTTCTGAAAAGTGGTTTGGCAGGAATCATCCGGATCTGTAGAAATTCACTTCCTTTAACTTAGCACTAACCTTTCGAGGAATCCATTCTAGGGAAATCTCTGAAATACTGACAAAGATTCATACGCAGAGAGCTACTGAAGTACTATTTGTAATATAGAAAAACAGAAAATATCCTGTTATCAGTAATCGAGGTATAGGTAAATAAAAAGTGGTTCATCAGAATTTCTTCCACATTAGTTTGGAAGAATATTCGATGATACAGGAAACTGCTCTTGCACTTGGAGGGAAGCCCGATGAAACCTACCATTCCATATGGTTCTAGGTTGGAATGTGCCATGTCAACTTGCTTAAGCTGGGAACTGTGGGCCCCAGAACTGTGAATTCTGTTCCCTCTATGGGTTGCAGATGGTCAAAGGAGGAACTTGTATGAGATTTAGAAAGCAAAAGTGACAAAACGTTCCAATGGCATTTGTGGGCAGATGTCGTGAAGGACAGATGGAGAGGTGACTATGTGGATTCCAGCTCTTCTTGCGGCTGGCCTGGCTGACCAGCCCACGGTGGTGTCAGGCCCAGCAACAGATGTTGTCTACAGACCCAAGAAGACAGAGCTCCGCAGGGGCAGCAGCAGCTTCCAAGAGACTTCTTCGGCGTGCTCCCTTAGTGATCTCCCTTTGTGGCTGAAAGTGTTCATTTGTTTCCTCTTTATGCTGTAATGAATTACAACAGATTTAGTGGCTTCAAACAATACCAATTTATTCCCTTGCAGTTCTGGAGGCCAGATGTCCAAAATTAGTTTCACTAAGCTCAAGCCAACACACCTGCAGGACTGGCTCCTTCTGAGGCTCTAGGGGACACTCAGTGTCCTTGCCTTTTCTAGCTTCTGCATTGCTTGGCTCTTGACCCCTTCCTTGCATTACTCCAACTGTCACCACATTTCCTACAACCATGGGCGGATTTCCTTCTGCCTCACTCTTAGAAGGACACTTATTATCAACTTGGGTCCACCTGGAAAACCCAAGATAATGTGCTTGGTTTCTTAGTCAAATGATTAATGACTCCTCTCTGCCTCCAATAGTCCCACTATGAACCTTCGGTTCTCTCCTACCACAACTGTGTGAGGTCCCATCCCTGTAATACCTCCCACAGCATGCTCCCCTGTTTAAACTCTCACTGACAAAAATCCCAATGCTGTATAAAATGTACGCTTATGTGTGTATAAAAAAACTGAGAGGAAATAAATCAATATGTTCACAGTGCTCATCTCTGTGTGGCAGGGCTATAACTACAGAGAAGAGGCTGAAGATACAGATGACATGGGGAAGCATTGAGGAATGGGATCTGGAGTATTCAAGAAGACATTGGCTTAGCTAGGAGGAGAGACATACAGGGAAGCAGGAAAGGACGAGTGTGGAAGCAGGCGCGCTGGTAGCTCTGTGGCAGGAGATTATAGGATTTCCTTCTTGTGGCTTTTATTTTCTCTGTGAGTTGGAAGGCGAGTTCATGTGCTAAGACGTGGTAGAAGCGGCTGGGTCCACAGCTGGAGAAGAGAGAACACTTGGAACAGTTCTTGGGCAGAATGAGAGTCAGTTGGCTGGAGGAGCGCTGTGGTTTTTGCACAAGGCTGAGAGCTACTTGGAGCAGCACCAGTAGGCCTGGGTCCATAGTTTGCTCCAGTTACATTCAATAGTGGGGGTGCATGGAGGAGAAGGCAGATAGTGGGGCCATCGGGGCTAGGGTTTTCCAGGCAGTTGAGAAGGAAAAGATGATGGGGCAAGGGAGTGTAAGATTTCTAGTGCGATTTCTCTCCCTGCTCCCACATGCTTCAGAGGAGAAAATAGAATCACAGGGAGTCAGAGTGATTCAGCCAAAGCCACAGAACAGGTGGAGGCAGAGCTGGAACTAAAGCCAGGGCTTCTGGTGGAAGGACGGGGCTGCTCTCCTGCAGCAGACTGCAGGGTGGCTCCAAGTGGTCGTCTCACTAAGTCAGAATCTCCCAGGGAAGGAAACAGAGCCTGCTGCTTAAGATGCAGATTAAAGATGCCGGTTAAAAGTCAGAATTTAGTTCTGACCCAGATCCTCCAACTCGGAAACGCAGGACAAGGGGCCCAGAAATTTAAAAAGCATTCCCCAGTGATTTTGAAGCACACTAAGGTTTAAAAATCACTGCTATAGGGCAGAGTCCCTGTTTGAGACAGAATACAGAATTATGGCAGGGGGAGCACAGGAGGGAGGGGGCAGACATAGTTTGAAGTGGAGAGGCAAGATACATGAACTTCTATTGAACATGAGTGGGCAGACAGGTTGGGGCAGAATGAAGGCCAACAAACAGACACCAGGTGCTGAGTAGGTCTGCAGAGGTGGAATGGGCTTATGCAAAGCCAGGCCAGAACTGGAGGAAAACCAAAGACAGTCCCCACCCTTTTCTCACAGCATTTTCGTCTTTCTCTTGTGAGAGGTTAAAGGATATTCACAATCCAAGGAATATCTGTGCTTCTAAATAAGACCTAGAGAAATTCAATGTACTCTCAGTTTTTCTACTGGCTAATATCAAAAGTGAATGGAACTACTCAGTGGTCTCTAACTCCATACTTGGAGTGAGGATGGGCAGGTCTCCTTGACTCTGGTTTTGCCAGGAGTGAAATGTTATGTGCCCACAGCTGGCAAGAGACTATCACTGTTTCAAAAGTACCAATGTCCAAACCCCATGGCAATTGGCAGAAAGAACAAATGCGCATCCTGGGGTAGTAAGCCTCATGGGATTTGCACGTAAGATCTAAGCTAGGGGTTAGTTTCGTGCAGCAGAGATTTGAAGGGAAAAGCTATCTTGTCTCTACAGCAAATTTATCTAAAATGTGTTTAATTGGACACATTTATCTAGAACTCATTTCTACCTATAAAACATCCCAGATCCAAGGAAATATTTTTAAAATTTGTTGCTGTTTGCTTTGATCCACACCTAATTTAAAAAATACTAGCATGGGCAGCCTTGACATTGAACACAGAATGAATGTATCTGCTTTTGTCTCTCCGTGACCTACTAGCATCAAGGTCATCTTCTGTCTTAGAAATGTGGGTGTTTTAAGGAATATGAGGAGAAAATAATAAAATGATGACTTCAACTTCCTATTTATTGGTACGAAAGAAAATGGACTCTCGGGGACTACAAACCCGGCTTTTGTGATGCCCTGGCTAACCCAGATCACTTTCACAGGCATCCCAAAAAGGTCGACGTAATACAACACTTGGGCCACTTTAAGGGTTAATGAAATTGAACAATGACAGAATGCTCCCGAGTCAAATATACTGCAAGATTACCAGTTAGTATTTTAATATATAAATATGAAGTATCCTGAAAAAATTGTCCTGAGTACGTTGGAGTAATCAATTTTTCAAATATACTGCTATGTATAAACACCTTTTCCCTTTGATATGTCAAGCCCATTTAGACAGATACACATGCCCACATACAAAATGATAAATGTATGAAAGTACTTATTGAAGCAGCCTTTGTAATGACAGGAGAATGGAAACAATCCAAGTGTCCACAGCAGGAAACTGGTTTGATAAACTCTGGTAAGCCACCCCATGGAATATTAGGCAGCTATAAATAGAAAATAAGGAAGCCACTCTCTCATATTGATATAGAAAGTTATGCAGGATATACTATTAGGTTAAAACAAAACAAAGTACCCTGACCAGTGTGACTCAGTTGGTTGGGCATCATCCTGCAAAGAAAATGGTTGCTGGTACGATTCCCGGTCAGGGCACAAGCCTGGGTTGGGGGTTCAGTCCTGGGTTGGGGCATGTGTGACAGGCAACTAATGGATATTTCTCTCTCTCATCAATGTTTCTCTCCCTCTCTTTCTCCTTCCCTCCCCCTCCCTTTAAAAATAAAGAAATAAAATCTTTAAAAAATAAATAAAACAAAACAAAATAAAGCAAAGCAAAGCAAAAGCTCAAGGTAAAGATCACTATACAACATATGCTGCTGCCTCTGGTAGAAGAAAAGGGTCATGTGCACTGTGTCTACGGGCATCTGCTTGAAGATCCCAGAAATGTACCAGGAAGCAAGTAGATGGCAAGGAGTGAGACTTCTCCATGGACACCTTGTTCAGGTTTTTAGGGCTTTGAACTCTGTGCATATATTACTTGTTCAAAACAGATAATGAAGTTTTGAGAGGATAATATGAAAATATTTAAAATGTGGCATTGATGACAAAGTAAGGGAACCTATCTGTTGTCTGTTTGGTCTGTTGTAATTTCTCTCCTTCCGGTGAACACTTACTGTTGGTCTGGTCAGACTGAGTCCTCATAGGCCGATGGCCAAGGTTGACTCGGGTTTTCCCCTCTCCCTCCTCCCTTCATTGGCCGGTCACCAAATCCAACCCAAGTAATTATGTATCTAGTTCATTATTTCTTTCTGTCCTCCACTCCCCACCTTGCCTTAGTTCAGGACACCATCTCCCCTTTCCTGGTTTATTGCATCAGCCACCCCTTAGTCTTCCTTTCTCTAGTATTATCCCTCCAAGACATCCTTCAAGGTGCAGGCAGAGTGTTCCTATTTAGAATACAAATCTGATTTTATCCTATTCCTGTTCAAAGGCCTTTATCATCTCCTCTTCCTCCATTACCTTCAAGATAAACCCTAACTCCATATTTGGCACATAAGGTTCTCCCTGATCACACCCCAGATTACCTTTCCAGCCTTACTCCCTCTCACTCTATGCCTTCCCCTCCCCAATGCCTCATGGAAAGCATCCACCCAACTTTCCCAACCCCCCGCCTTGCGTCCCAGCTTTGTGAGTGCCATTTCCTTTGCAAAGAACGTTCCCTCTCCGCTTCTTGGCTTTCTCTGACTTACCATCATTGCTTCCTTAAGCCCCAGGTCTGATGAGATCTCTGTGGGGAACCTTTCCTGACATCCTACTAACAATACATCTCACATTTCAGGAGTTCAGGAAATCAAATAACAACAGGATAGCACCCTGACAGACACAGCATAAGATTTACCAGTTTATATTTTAATATAGAATTTAAAATTTTTGAAGAAAGTTCCCAGATTATTTTGGAGTGATCAACTTCTTAAAATTGTGCTATTGAGCAAAATTTTAAATGCTTGTAGCTTTTCTGAATTAGGTAACCTTTCCCTGTGATCCCACAGCCAACCCCCCACCACCTGCACTCCTCATAGAACTAATCACAACACCTGACTCCCTCAACAGGCCGTGAGCTCCTTGGGGACAGCAGTACTTTTCTCCATTGTTGCCAGTGCCTAGCTCAGTGTTGACTGTAACCTACAGTCTATTGAGCAAGCAGTGATTAAAGGGCAACACCCATGAGCTACTCCTAACCTACTTCTACCTGGGAGCTTGTTAAATGATTTTGCACGATTGTCATAGAGTCCCTATTTCTGAGCAATGACAAAGCTCTTTATAGGTGCTAGACCTCTAAGCAGGAAATGACTCTTTCGCTTCCAAGAGTTTTTTATATGCCTCACCCAAAGCCTTAGGGCTGAGAAAGAAAATCCCACAGACAGAACAAGCGCTTGGAGAGCTTTAGCAAACCAGACCTGAGCAGTCCCTACCAGGGCGAAGAGACAAAGTCCAGTAATTCTTTGGGGCTAGTAATAAGACACCTGCAGCCAGGGAGGCATCTCCAAACCCATCAAAAGAGAACACCGCATAGGTACACAACTACATTGGGGAAAAAAATCAGAAGTGTTTTTTATTACAATAGTTTAAAGAAGATTACCAATTTCTTTAGTGTGGAGAAATTAGAGGCTTATATCAGACTCACTGTGGAGCCTTTATTTTTTGTATACTGCAATGAATTAGTAAATACACAGTTCTCATTTAAAGGTTTATTTATTCTCAACAAAGCTTTGTTTTAAACAACCTCTAGTTACCATTATTATAGACACCCAGACTACGAAGCTCCCACCAGGTCATTAAAATTAAATTCTAGTTTTCAGGATGGGCAAAACCAAGTAGTACCTCCCCCATCCCTCGGGCATTCTATACGTGCTCCCACCCCATGTCCTTCTAGACTAGGTCTTACTAGAGTTTATTTTTATTTCAGTGTGTGACATGTACACATAATTGATGCTCAAGATTTGTTGAATGAATGAGTGAATGAATGAAATTTACATGTCACCTGCCAACATTTCAGGTTCTACATCTTAACATTTTATACCTGGTACCACTTTTTCTCCATCACAAGCATAAATCTTATAAATGGATTTCATGCACTCCTGCTCTGTTATATTAACAGCTCGATGTAGCTCTAATGCCAAAAAACTATTTTCTTCTACCATTAATCTTTCTCTAGCTTGTGAGCTGGAAAAGTCATAATGATGGGAGTTGTCATTATGAACCCAAACAGTAATTGTAATAAGAAAAAGGAGGAAGAAAATTGAAAAAGAAAATGTCTCTCCCACAGCACCACAGATAAATGACCCTATTCTCCCCTGATTCCAAATCCACACGGTTGTTTTTGTTCTTGTCAAGACCATTAGGTACCAAAAGACCATTTGACATTAGTGAGAATGATATTCTTAATAGGAGTAATATATTTGAAGATGTAAAAAAAAAAGAGCATGCCTCTTCTTTCTGTAAATTCCTGTCTAATTTGCAAAGCCTTAAGAGTTAAAATGCATTAAAAATACTTAATATAAAGTTTATATGAATGAGACACATGAGTAACCTGCCCTAGCCAAGTTTCTTAAACCAACATAAGCAATTGCTTCTAATATAACAATCACGGGCTTGAATAAGAACAGGTTTAGTGCTAACTTAGTTAAATATTAATTTGGGGGTTTAAAAGGTTCTTCTTGCAGCTCTTTTCTCTTAAAAAAAAAAAAAGATGTTTTCAATGCCATTCCCAGTCGCTTTAATAAGTTATATCTTCCTGTCATTCTGAAGCATTTAACAGACAATGAGAATTACCAGAGAATATAGAGAAATTTATAAGACTGCTAAATCATTCTGACACCCTCTGGGTCCTGATGGATTCTGTAATGAGTTCCACAATGAGATTCTAGACAAATTAAGTAATTAAGCACTTGATCTAGAGGAAAAAGGAAGGCCTTCTCCTGAAGTGTCAAGAACTAACTTCGCTTGGAATGATTGCTCTAACTATTCCGGCCATTTAGCAATGATGCTGCAAGGAGGAGTTACTTATGTTAAACTGGTATGAATTTCATATCCTCCCATACTGCCTACCTGCTTGCCCTGGGCTCAGCATTCCCCTGGGTAAGTTCATGACAAAGAATCCAGGTCTTGTCCCAGTGTTCATGCTTTATTTTAGTGGAGCGAAACAGACATTCCTTAAAATAAATTATTTCTCCCCCAATCACTTTATTTTTCTTAGCTTCCTTAAAGTGGCTATTTTACATCCAACCCACCTCTTAGACAAGATACAAAGGCAAAGACGCACTGGGTTAAGTCTGGACTCTCCATCCTGGCTGCACATAGGAATCACACAGGGAGTTTTCAAAACAATCCCATGTCCAGCCCCGACCCGAGGCCAATTATGTCAGAAGATCTGGGGCTGGATCCAAGGATCTGTTTCTAATGTTCTCCAGAAGATTCCAATGTACAGCTAATGTTGAGACTCTTCGGGAGAGTGGAGTCAAGTTGATGAGGTGTGTTTGGGTCTTTAAAAGAGCAGTTGGTTTCACTCCCCTGCTGGGTGTAGCATTGCACCAGGAGATGGGAGTCTCTTGCAATCCATGGTATAAATGAACCTTAAGGATGATTTATATTTAGGAAATTATCTATGGAAAGACTTTTATGTGGCTTAATTAAAAAGACTTTTCAAATTCATGCATAGTGCTAGTGTTGGGATCCTCGGTGACCTGCTATAATAGGGAGAAGCAAATAAAAAGTAAAGAATTACTATGTACCCAAGGTTCCCAACACCAACTTTTTCATCGAGTTAGTTTCTCTCTGCAGAGAAGTCTGTGGGGAACTCACTAACTTCTAAATATAGTCAATGCAAAGAACTAAGAAAATCAAGCTGATCTCTTCTTTAAGAGGAAAAAAGGGAAGAAAAATTCTACCCAAATTGAATGAGATGATGCTTCACTGCTACATCACCCAAGGCCGCTACCCCTACCCAGTGTGACTTCTTTGACACTATAGTATTTCAGGGTTAAAGGGCTAGTGATGTGGCAAACACCCCCAGGTAACCAGAAGTGACTTAGTGGCGGGTGGCCGAGGTGACTTTTTCAAGGACTCTCCCTTACACTGAAGTAAAACCATTAAACTGATAGGCCCAGTGCCCAGTGGGTCAAATGTATAGCAGGTAAAGCTACATTACATGGTGGGTCAGGTCACATCTGTCCTTACCAGCAATGCTTACAGAAGTGACACCATCATTAAAGTCAAGTTAACTCGGATTCCTACCTCAAGAGCATTTGCTATGTTTGACCTGCTCTACACCCAGTTCATAGGAATAAGCGAGATTTTCTCCACTTTTTTCTTTGTTTTCTTTTTTTTACTATAAAAGACAAGCTCTTTGAGGGTAGGGCCTTTGCTTTGAAGTCACATGTAAGCATTAAAGAACAAAATCCTTTTGGGGTGGGAGATCTTGTCTCTCTTCCTCTACAATTTAATGGTGTCTAGTGTGGGTTCTAAGTGTTTGGACTTTGCTATTAACCAATACTTTGGCCAGGATTTTCTTTTAAATAAAAACACCCAGGTTTAGCAAATTAATTTATACAGATTTTCTAAAAGATCATTTTTACAATATTAATTTTTTTAAAAACAACCTTAAAATATGCATACCCTCTGACCTAGAATTTCTGCTTCTAAAAGACGTCCAAAGGAAATAAATAAACATATAAAGAAGTGTTTGTGCCAAGATTAGCTATAAAGGTGTTCACTGCAGTATTGTTTACAATAGGGAGAATTTTAGAAATAATCTAAATGAAGTTAAATTGGTTGACTATATTATGGCACACCTGTAATGACTGTTGGTTAGATCCACAGGGTTCCTTTGTGGTGTTTCAGGGGCACCTGGGTGGAGGGAAAGGAAGAGGGAAAGCTGGTGTGAGTCTCTGTGCTTGGGGCCCTTGATCTCACTCTTCTGCTTCAACCTCAAAAGCTTCTATTAGATGGGTTTCATACAGGGTGGGTCCCTTCGGCAAGTTAGTTCTGCTGCCAGAAATAGTTGGAAATGGATTGAATATAATTGAAATAGAAAGAGGTTTCAAATACTTTGTAAACTGGAAAAAAGACTGCAAACTACTTCAGTTTCATCTCATTTTTGTTTTTATATATATGTATATGTGTATCTACAGGGTCTGGCACAAGTAACGCCCTTTTTATTACAAAATCTTTCATTATAAAATCATAAGCATGTAATTCTGTAGCATAACAATATCACACTCAAATTGCTGTCCATCTCTTGAGAGACACTCACACACCCTGCCAACCACACTCAAAAGGCTTTACTTCTGCCAGACTCTGTACAAATACACACAGAGAATGCATGTAACAATGAACATGGTATTCTTTGGAGTAATAAGGAAAAGTTATTTTTAATTAAAAAAATGTTTTGTTTATGATTCTCAATAACTTTTCAAGTTTTCAACCACTGCGATACCCAAATCACATCAATAGCTGACTACCAGTTCATCTTAGACTATAACTTCCATGTAAGAATCTCGAAACTGTCGCTGTTTTAGAGAGAAAGGGAGGAGTGAGCTGATACCTTGAATTCCTGCAAAAGTGAGAAATTGTCTCAGCTGCCTTTGTTACCTTTTCAAGTTATGTTTCAAGGGTTACCTTCAGTTTTACAAAGTTGGATAAATCTGTGGGTCAATAGAACAAAAACATGTTTCCACAGTAAAGGCATATATTTCTTACATATTTTGTACTCACTGAAATTATAACAGCAAAGAGGTGTTAATGAAAAGTTAACATAAGCGGAGACAGATGGCAAGGTAAGAGGAAATCAGCACGCAGGGTACGGTGTGGTGGCTCAACAGCTAACAACGGCGGAGAGCTGGCGGAGCAGCAGCTACATCGGAGCATCGCAAACAATGCCACTTAATTCAGGCACAAGCGATGGTGGTGATAATGATGATGACGGTGATGGCAATGGTAACCGTAAACACTTACTGAGAGGTTTCCGTGTGGGGGGTGCTGTTTTAAGTGAGCACTTTTATATATTAGCTCTTCCTCTCAGCAACACCTTTATGGAGTGGGAACTGTTAATAGCCCGATTTTTCCTGAAGAGAAGACCGAGGAATAGAGAGACTCTGCAATGGGTGTCGATGCAAGGATGTAAAGTGCTCCGTTAATTGTGTCTTCAGCACTGCAAGTCTAAAAACCCTAGTAAGACCAATTTTGTTTCCTGAAGCTTTAAAATATTTTGTTTGGTTTCGGAACACACAGAAGCATAAAGACAAAAGACTTCTGCTGCCCATAGACCTGGGTTCAAATTCTGGACCTGCTACTTTTCCTCTCAGAGCCTCAGTTTTTCCATCTGTAAAGGGAGTTAATAGTTCCCACCCTGCCGATGGGCTGTGAATAAGATTTCATAGATAAAATCTGGACCCAGAGTATGCTGCCTGTGGGTATAAAATAAATGAAAACTAATACGTTATTAAGGCAAGAAAATGAAGTAAGAGGACTGAATTGAATAATATTTTTAATTATTTTACTACTGAAAAAACAAAACAAAACAGGTAAATGGACCTGGAGTAAGTATACTCTAATGGTGATCATAGCAATTCCTAAAATAACGTGGTCTCATTCAATGTTGTTTTGGTTAAGGTTGATGAAATACTGTAGGCACTTAACTCTTGTTTATATCAATTATCTTATGGTACAATTGATGTCATTATACCTTGTTTTGCCTAAAGAACCTAACTGTGATGTTAAGTGAGGGCTGGCTGTATGTAATTTACTATCTAAGCCAGGGGAATTTAGAGGAGCAGGGCCCCATTAATAATTAGTCTGGAATAACAGGTATAAATAGATCCTGTCCTGGACTAACCAAGATGAGCAGTCACCTGCTGCTAAGCTGTGGCCCTGAGCCCATAGCTGTGGGACTTTCCCAGGGCCTTCGCCTGGCCTGTCAGCCCTGCTTCAAGATGGGCATTAGGCTGGGGAAGAAGGAGCTTCAGGAGGAAGCACCCTAGTGTGTTTGTGAGCAATACCCAGGAGATTGTGAGTTTCTGTTGCCTTCTGCTTAGATTAACTCTGTTCGTAAGAATTATTTGGAAAAACTAATTGTCCGTTAGAATACATGCTCCAGGATGACATTTTGTCACATGATCACCCACCCCTCTGTGGCCTCTGAAGGGCAAGACTACGAAAACCCATGGGTAGGAATTTAAAATCAGACTGTATGTGCACCCTTCAGCAGGAGGCTCTGCTCCCCTGGTCGCTGTGACTACGCTGTGCTTTCTGAAAGTTATGTACTTCTTGCAGTGACAGGGTCCTTAGCTTGCACATAGCACTTCTCATTCACAGTATCACAGGGTATCAGGGCTTGCAGGGATTCTTCAGTTCGATCTCCTCATTTCAAGGCCCAGAGATCTCAAGTGACTTAACTTGCCAAGGTCACCCACCAAGCTAACTGCAGCAGAAGAGCCAGAACCCAGGGCTGCACCCAGGGCATGGTATTCTTCCCATTCTTTCACAGATGCTTCCCTGAAAAATAGACCTACCAGCTCCAAGTACAATATAGAAGTTTGAAAAATAGCACGATTTCAGACATATCAGTGTTGTTAGTAGGAATAGGATATTCTCCCATTGTAGCCTATAGTATTCTTACAACTACATATATTTTTTAGTTCTTATGAGAGAAAATTAGTATTAGATTTATGTTGACACTTTAAATTCTCTATATTGGCATATCTGGAAATTAAATTTTTTTAAATTTTTGAAAGATCAGATCAGATATCCCAAGCCAGGGTAAAGAGACCAAAAATGAAAAATTGAAAGTCACTAATCTAGTGGGTGGGGATTCAGTCCAGGTATGTAAACACAAATCAGCCTAAGTTTGTTGGTTTCTTTTTCTTTTTTTTAAAGATTTTATTTATTTATTTTTAGAGAGAGGAGAAAGGGAGAGAAACATCAGTGTGCAGTTGCCTCTCGTGCCCCCCCAAACTGGAGACCTGGCCTGCACCCAGGCGTGTGCCCTGACTGGGAATCGAACCGGTGACTCCTGGGTTCTCAGGCTGGCACCCAATCCACTGAGCCACACCAGCCAGGGCAGTTTATTGGTTTCTATTGCTTAAAATTTACATTTTTTTCTGTCCTTTGATTGGGTGTGAAAGAGGCGGGATAAATGCTGGTCAGCGGGATACTGGGTAATGTTCCTTTTTAAAAGAAAAAATAAAAATATCCTGCCTCACACACATCTTTCTTACTACATGGTAGAATCAGAAAAGAGAAATGGTTTAATTGAGAATTAAGGAAATAACATCAACAAATAGATTTATTTGCAAGGTACTGGAATCCTGGGCAGTTTCGGCCTTGCCCTTCTTGACCTTTTCCTCTTCTGACAAAAGAAATTCTAAATTCTCCTGACTCTTCTTAAATTGCATTTAAAATACTCATTGAGCCAGGAAAATAGAAGATATCTAGACTGGAAAGGGAATAGATTTATTTCTATAAGGAGATGGCACGATCGTGTGTGTGTGCGAGTGTGCGTGTGTACACACACACAATCCTGAAGAATCCACCAAAAAAGCTGTTAGAACTAATAAACAAGTTGAGCAAGGTTGCAGCATTCAAGGTTGATATTCAAAAAGCAATTGTATTTCTATGCT
The DNA here is from genome assembly GCA_004026545.1 of Mormoops blainvillei. NCBI lineage: Eukaryota > Metazoa > Chordata > Mammalia > Chiroptera > Mormoopidae > Mormoops > Mormoops blainvillei. The sequence continues at coordinate 34,903 of PVJD01010363.1, forward strand.
CTAGCAGTGAACAATACAAAAATGAAATTAAGATCACAATTATAGTTATTACAGCATCAGAATGAATAAAGTACTTAGAAATAAACTTAGCAAAAGAAGTGCAATATTTATACACTGAAATCTATAAAACAATGTTGAAAAAATTAAAGAGGACCTTAATAACTGGAAAGGTATCCCATCTTTACAAATATAAAGACATTACATTAATAAGACGACAAAAACCCTGGCTGGTGTGGCTCAGTGGACTGAGTGCCGACCTGCAAACCAAAGGGTCGCTGGTTTGATTCCCAGTTGCGGCACATGCCTGGGTTGCAGGTCAGGTCCCCAGTAGGGGGCACGTGAGATGAACTACGCATTGATGTTTCTCTCCTCTCCCTCCCTTCCCTTCTCTAAAAATAAATAAATAAATAAAATCTTCAAAAAAAAAAAAATAAGATGACAATACTGCCCAAACTGATCTACAGATTCAGAATTTCAACTGGCTCTTGTACAGAAATTGACAATCTGATCATAAAATTCATGTGGAAATGCAAGGAAACCAGAAGGGCCAAATCGGTCTTGAAACAGAAGGGTAAGTTGGAGGACTCATACTTCCCAATTTCAAAACATGCTACAAAGCTGTGGTAATTAAGAGTGTGGTGCCAGCATAAGGACAGACATATAGATCAACGAAATAGATGGCAAAGTTCATTTATGTTCAATTAAATTTTTATAATAGTACCAGAGAGTTCAACAGGGGGAAGGACAGTCTTTTCAACAAGTGGTGCTAGAACAACTGGATATTCACCTATAAGAATGAAGTTAGATCTCCATTTCACAGCATATACAAAAATCAACTGAAAATTGATCACAGGTCTTAATGTAAGAACTAAAAGTATAAAGCTCTTAGAAGAAAATATAAGGGTAAATCTTTGTGACCTTGGATTAGGCTATGGTTTCTTAGATGTGAAACCAAAAGCACAAGCAACAAAAGAAAATATAGGTAAATGAGACTTTATCAAAATTTCAAACTTCTGTGCTGTTTTCACTGAGAAAGCAAAAGTCGACCTACAGAATCAGAGAAAATATTTGCAAATCATATATCTGACGGTGGACTTGTATCCAGAATATAGGGAGACCTTCTACAAGTCAACAACAACAACAAAAAGACAAATAACCCAATTTAACAATGAGAAAGGGATTTGAACATATATATTTTCAAAGATAAGCAAATAGCCAATAAGCACATGAAAAGATACTCAACGATTAGGAAAACCCAAATCCAAACCACAGTTAGGAAAGGAAGAGGTATGGGAATTATTTTCTAATGGGTAGTTTCTGTTTGGGATGATAAAAACATTCTGGAAATGGATAATAATGATGGTTGGAAAAGAATAATAAATAATGGTTGCCCAATATTGTGAATGTACTCAATGTCACTGACTTATGCACTCAAAAAATGGTTAAAACGGTAAATTTTATGCTATGTATATTTTACCATGATAAAGTTAAATGCCATAATGAATGCTGCTTCACACTGATTTGATGGCTGCAGTCAAAAAGACAAATAATAAGTGTTGGTGAGGATGTGGAGAAATCTTGGGACTTTCAATACTGTTGGTGTGAATGTAAAATGGTGCAGCCACTTTGGAAAATGGTCTAGCAGTTTCTTAAACAGCTAAACACAGAGTTATCATGTCCAAGATAATTGAAAACATATTTCTACACAAAAGATTCTACATGAGTGTTCACTGAAGTATTATTCATAATAGCCAAAAAATTGAAAAAAATGGATGTCTATCAACTGATGAATGGATAACCAAATGGGGTATATCCATACAATAGAATATTATTCAGCCATAAAAAGAAATGCTGTATTTATATATGCTACAACACAGATGAGCCTTAAAAACACTATGCTAAGTAAAAGAAGCCAGTCACAAAAGACCACATATGATATGATTCCATTTATATGAAATGTCTAGAATAGGCAAATCCATAGAGACAAAAAGTTGATTAGAAGTTGCCAGGGGCTAAAGGAGAGGGGAATGGAAAGTGACGGCTAATGGACACTGGGTTTCTTAGTGGTTATGAAAATCTTCTGAAATTAGATAGTGGTGATGATAGCACACTTTCTGAATATGTAAATTATATCTCAATAAAGCGGGTGGGTTTTTTTTTTGTAATGATCATCAAGTGGAGTGCTGAATAGGCATGACACTTCCAAGAGTTTAACACCCTATAATTATAACCCTGCAAAGTGCATTGAAAGCAAATATTTTAGGTTTGGAAAGCCACACACCTGACATACCCCTTTCTCTGCCTGAGGCCATTGTTCGTCATTTCCAAGTAATTCACAACCCTTTGCTCTGACTGAGTTCTCAATCTGCGTAAGAAGGATCAGCTAAAAGAATGGAGACACAGTCTGTGGCTTCCCTTGTAAAACGTCGAGAAACCACTGATCATCATGCATGTGACTCACCAACTCACTCATCCTTGACTTTGGCGAGGGCAGAGGGCCCATGGTTTTCCCCGACTGACCTCCTAACCTGCCTGTCTTTCTGATCTTAGCTGCTTTATGTACATTTTATTTTTAAAATTATCATACGGAAAAATTTACTTTTCCTTTTGATGTGCATTTTATAAATGTTAACACATACAGATTCATATAACCGCCACCATAATTAAGACACAAAACAGTTTCATCACCCCAGAAAGTTCCCTTTATAGCCACCCCGTCTTTCCACCATAACCCCTGCCTTCTGTTTGTACTGATCTTATTACCAGGCATGTCCACACACCTCTTGTCTATCAAGCCATATAGTAACTATCTTCTAAGATATCACACAAATTCCACATCTCTCTGAAACTGTTTCTGATTATGCCTATTCACTGTCCAATCTATCCAGCTATTCATCCATTTACTTATTCATTCATATATTCAAGGAACGTCTATGAAGCCCTTATTATGCAACAGACAGAAGTTAGGTAGAGGGAATACAAAGGTGCTTCAAAGCAGCCTCCTGTCCTGCAGAAGAGGGAGGTAGCAAATGATTTTTGATCGATGTGCTCTGTGTGGCAGGAATGGTGCACGCACGAGGTACACTGACAGTCCAGGGAAGGGGAGATGAGCATCCTGCAAAGGACCCTCGCGTACAACAGGAACAGGTTCAGTTTATGGTGCCTGAGCTCAATGCCATTTGGGGACCATGGCTTTAAAAGAATTCAATGTTATGAATTTAGGCAAAATTACAGTTTTCAAAAGCTGGTAAGTACCAGCAGCACCATGAATTCCACAAGAGCAACATATTGTTATTATTGTTGTTATTATTACTATCAGTGGATTAACTGCCTAAATCAACTCTATGACACATTTCTCCCTATATTTTGGCCTCTTACTCTTTGAATGATTTTTAATATCGTTTTCTGTAGAGAGATGAGGAAGTTAACTCAGTCTTTCCTCTGGTATGGGTAAGAGAAACTGGTTGTTGTTATTGATGGCTTTAGAAGTTTGTTTTGGTTTCACAACTTTGTTATCAGCCATGACTCCTCTGTCACTTTCTCTGCGGCTTCTTGCTCTATCTGAGGAAAGCCTGAGGGGCTCCCCATCCCCTGATGGTGGCCCTGGGTTGGGGATGGAATTTTCACAGTGGCCCCCAAGCAGGGGTGCCACTTCTAGTTCAGATCTTCACCTGAAGGTCAAAGACAGGGTCTGGGGACTCAGTGAAGTTGCAGTATCCAGAGGCAGGACATCACTGAGGTCTGGGCAGATGGGGAGGTCGTGCTGGCAGCCCATGGCCCCACTACCATCCCTGGGTTCAACAGTGCTGCTTGGCTCGACATCCAGCTGGGCTGCTGTTTCCTCTGAGTCCTGGAGAACATACCAAGCCTGGGGAGGTGCATGTGCCAACGAAGGGCCCTGTAAGCATAGCCTCATATCATCATTGTAAATCTGCCTCTGTGCAAAGCGAGGGTGTTTAAAACAGCAGGGCACATTCAGGAACTACAGATCGTCTAGTATGCTGGAGGAATGCTGAGCAATTTAAACCTGATTCTTCGGCAAAGAGAAGCCACAGAAAGTTTTGAAACCCACAAAAGAGGTGGTCAGATTTGTCTTTCGGAAAAGACAGTCAGGTAAAAGCTGCAGGATGGGTTAGAGGGGAACGTGTGGAGAAGGTGATTGTGATGATCCAGGAAAAGAAGGACAGGGGCTGGAACAAGAGCAGCAGGAGTACCTTTGGAAATCTAAGAACGATAATGATATTATGAACATTAATAAAAACTAGTATTTATTGTGCCAAGTGCTCGTGTCTTAACTTATCTGGCCCTAACAGATCCTCAGACAACGGATGAGGACACCATAACTTTCAGAGGTTAAGTAACTTGTACGAGGTGTGTAAGTGAGGGAGATTAGAAGCCAAAGCATTTGTTTCCATGGAAAATGATGCTAGATTAGCTTTGCGGGTAGAGGGAGAGAAAAAGAAATGATGGAAAGGGAAGGCTTTAAGGTGGATAAGATGTTATTAACTGACTCAGGAGATATTTTTCCCTCCTCTTGATTTTTACAGCAAATAATTTCTATTGTTCTCTAGATTGTTTCACATGTATTTCTTTCCATACAGGCCCTAAACTGGCTGAGTATAGCATTATTTCTGCTATAGTTTATCTATCATATGCTCAATCAACAATTACTGGGTGTCTACTGTGAGCCAGCCCCTGGGCTAGGCTCCAGGAATTTAAAGATGAATAAGACAAAGTACCTTTGCTGATCTTTGAGATTTAGAGCCCAGTGAGAATGACTGATGAAGGCTTTTGATGTGATGTACAGGGCAGCCCTAGAGTCATAAACTCTGTGACCTGGGACAATGGGGTAAGAGCTCAGGTAGGTCCATCAAAGAGGTCATGAAAGGATTCAACAGCAGTGATGCTTCAACTAGGGATTAACATACATGGAAAAGTTCATTAGATGAGTTTATTTCAGGTGGACCTTCCAGCCTGATGAAACAGCACAAACAGAGCTCAAAGATGCTGGGTGTTCAGGGTAAAAGACAAGAGTGACTTAGGTAGAGTTGAAACCTAGTGGTACATGGTTGGGACCATTCTGAAAATTTCCATCAATGATCAATCTGTATGGGAGTAACTGATGTGTGAGATAATTTGCCCAGGCTATTGAGAACAGGGGGAACGAGATGTGGCTGCTTTGGTATATTGTAATTCCTTATATGCATGCCCTTTTCAATGTGGTTTTGCTGCCCTTCCCATCAAGAACCGAGTCTATTTCTTCATTACTTGAATCTGGGCATGGCCATGTGACTCGCTTTGGCAAATGGGTCACTGGCAAATGTGATTGCCAGCAGAGCTTGCGAACTGCTTGCCCATTGGAGTTTTCATCTCTTGACGTTCTCTGGGAACTCTTCCATCACTGTGTGACCAAGCCCAGGCTAGCCTTCTGGAAGCTGAGAGACCTAACGGACAGAGGCTCTACTCCAGCCATTCCTAAATCATCCAGACATCTGAGTGACACCAACCTAAATCATTCAGCCTCAGATAATCTGGCCTAGATAAGAGAAGCTCACAAAACCCACAGAGGAGTGAGACATTATGAATGTGTATTTCACTAAGCCACCAAATTTTAGAGTGGTGTGTTATACAGCAAAAGCTCACTGCCTTGGCACTCTGCTCATCTTGGTCACAATCAGGATGATGAACATCAAACATCAATTATTCACTTGGATTCTTTCCTTAGACTTTGGAAGAGCAAACCAGTGAGTCCTTAACGATTAGAAGAAAATTAATCTTCCAAACCTGGATGCCAAACCCCTATCTGATTCTAGGATTGCAATGCCCTTATAATTTGGGAGCAGGTGCAAGGACCTTGCTGGAGCCCTTATCAGCTATTGCAACTCTAATCGCACCTTTTCTGGGGACTGAGTTGGGGTTAGCCTCAGGTGTGCAATAGCAGCAAAGGGACCTCGTGTTCTAATTATGAGGAGGAGTGAGTCTTGCTTTACTCTCCAATTTCTACTAAAATTTTTTTGAGAGATCTGGAGGGGCTGAGTTCTCCGCCTCGAGGGGAGAAACTCTGGGTTATTGTCGGTTCAGAAGCCTGCACTGCACTGGCTGTTCTACAAAGGAAATTAACAGTCTCTTACTTATGATCCCAACAGAGTAAGGCTTTAAAATTTCTGCTTCATTTTCTACATAGTTAAGTTCACCTATTACTTTCATTAGCCCATCTGAAATATTTTGGGAAAGTGTCAAAAAGGGTTTCACAACAAATAATTCTCCCAGAGGAAAGTCAGTGTCTCGGCCACGGAAAAACTAAATGTGAAGCACACCACTGGTCCCGCTGCCCTCCTCCCCATCCCGCCCTCAGAGGCACGAGCAGAGATAAGGAGGAAAGATGGTAAGTTTTGACATCTGAACTTTTCTATTATAAAACTAACTTGAGGCTTAAAATAAAAAGGCATTTCTTAAATTTGTTTGCTGAAACACAGAGGCTGAAGACAGTGTGAGGACCACAGAGCAAGGGGTCTAATCTGCATACCTATCTCAGGGTTCTGCGACCTCACAGCAGACCACCAGGAATCCAATTTGCATAAGAGGAAGAGACACCAGTCAGGCAGCAGAGAGAGGAAACAGGTCAAGTTCCAGTGTTAACTCTCTGGGAAGCAGCTCTCCAACTTACAAGCTGCAGGTGTGGGGCATGGGACTTTCATCTCTCAACTCAACTCAAACACCACCTCCCCTAGGAGCTTTCCTGACCCCTGCACCCTAAAAGACCATTCGTAATTAATTTGTGCTTCTATTTTTGCACTTATCAGCCTGCTTTATAATATATTTCCTCACATATCTGCTTCTTTCACCAAACTAAGAATGGCTTCCAATTGCAAGGATAGAGGGGCTGTGTCTCACTCACTTAGCAAATTCATCTATCATACAAGAGCTATAAAATAAATATTTGTTGAATTAATGAATCAGACATCAGTTAATGGGGAGTGAATAAGACAGACGGTAGAGCTACTCAAATATCTTTTGGTGCAGATAATAAGGAACTTGTTCCAAGTTTCTCCATAGATGAAATAAACAGAAGGCACCCAATGATCTAAGTCCTTGCAATTCGAAGTGTGGTCCACAAACCAGCAGCATCGGCATGATGTGGGAGCTTGTGCAAATGCAGAATCCCAGGTCCATTCCAGAATTACTGAATCAGAATCTTGATTTTAATAAGATCCTTATTAAAAAGGATGAGTCAATGCCCATTAAAGGACGAGGATCTAAGATAGTGGCTTTCATAGTTGCTTGTATATTGCAATTACCTGGAAAACTTTACAAAATATTGGCGATTCTAACCTGAGCAGTCTAGGACATCTTTCTGACCAAGATGAAATAACAGAGACCTAGTTTATCTTCCTGCCTTAAATAACAGAACAAAAGGAGACAGCACATGTGACACAGTGATTTTCAGACTGTATTAGTTATCTATCACTGAGTAACAAGTTACCCCCGACTTTTAGCAGCTTAAAACAAAGCACATTTATTACCTTACAGTTTTGTGGTTCAGGAGTTTAGGTATGGTTTACCAATTATGAAATTACCACGAATTACCAATATCAAGAATGGTCTTCTAGCTCAGGGTTTCTCCCAAGGCTGCAGCTGAGATGCTGGCCACTGCCATGATCTCATCTGAATGCTCAGCTAGGAAAGAATCTACTTCTAACCTCACTCAGGTTGTAAGACTCAGTTCCTTTTGGGTAGTTGGACCTAGGGCTTCTGTGACTCTCTGGGTATTGGCCGGAGGCTGCCCTGTGTTCCTTGCCATGTGGACACTTTAACATGGCAGACTGGTTCATCAAAGCCAGCAAGAGAGAATCTGCTAGTGGGATGGAAATCACAGACTTCTGTAACCTTCTATAATCATAGAAGTGACATCCTATCACACTTGCCATATCCAATTTGTTAGTCACTAAGTTCAGCTCCCACTCAAGAGAAGAGGGTTACACAATACGTGACTACCAGAAGCTAAGGATCCTTGAGAACCATCTTAGAAGCTGCCTACCACTCAGACACTAAACAACAGATATCAAGGGACTGTGATTTCTACCTGAAGGGAAACAAAGAAAGTAGACTGAACAATTATACAAACTTACTGCCAGTAGGAAATTTACCCCTTGACTCTGACTGAGTACTAACCTGCGCATGTCTGAGCAGAAGCTACCTGAATCCAGAAAAAAACGATCTTCAAGAAGGAGTAAGCAAAACAATTTCCAGAGTTCATGCAGGGCAAGTGTAGAAACTCACAATAATCTACAAGACATAGAGTAGAATCCTTAGCTATTCTGTAGCCTATAGTACAGGCTGCTCCAGACTTGCCCTAACCAATTTTAAAAGAAAGATTTCAACTAATGCCAAGTAAATTAATCTTGGGCCAGGACAAAAATCCAACACTATTTGAAGGAATACCATAAAATTACAACATCTACCATCCAATAATAAATTAGCAGGCATGCAAAGAAGTAGGAAAATAAGACCTAAAACCAGGAGAGAACTCGATTGACAGAAACAGATCCAGAAGTGACAGAGGGAGTGGAACTAGCAGACAAGAATCTGAAAATAAAAAGTTAAATCAGCTATTCTAAATATGCTTCATATGTTTAAGAGGGTAAAGGAAAACATAACCATGATGTGAAGAAAAATGGGAGATATAAAAAGACCCAAATGAACTACTAAGGAAAAAAATCCAACATGTTAAATGAAAATACACTGTATGGGATTAACAGAAGGCTAAACACTGAAGAGGAAAGTTTAATAATTATGAAGACATAGTAACGAAAATACCCAGAATGGAACAGAAGAGCTACTGGAAAAAATATGGAGGGAGCGTTCATGTTGTGTGGAACACTATTAAGTGGGTCCGCGGGAGTCACAGAGAAAGAGGGGGAGGAACAAAAGATATGTAAGGAAACGGAGGTCAAAATTTTCCAAATTTGCTAAAATCTATACACTCACAGATTCAAGAATCACAATGAATGTGAGCAAAATAATTACTGAAAAGCACACATTGTAATTACTAAGGCCAACAATAAACAGAAGAAATTTGAAAGCAGTCAGAGGGAAATAATATTGTATAAACAGAGGAATAATGGCAAGAATTATAACGAGCTTCTAATTAGAATTTATACAATCAGAAGATGATGGAAAGTCATTTTTAAAGCATGCAAAGAACAAAATAGCAACCTAAAGTGCTTGGCCCATAAAAAAAAACAACAACTTTCAAATTTGAAGGCAAACTAAAGATATTTCAGACAAACAGAACGCGTTGCTGGCCGACATGAATCATAAGCAATGTTCAAGGAAGTCCTGCGGTCAGAAGGGAAGTGATACCAGATGGAGACGCATCAGTGATAAGGAGAGCCAGGAATGGTAATTATGGTGGATAAATAGAAATGATTTTTCTCTTTTAAAAAATCTTTTTTAAAAAAGTAGTTGTTTAAAATAAAAACAATATTTTCTGACTGCAAAATATAGCATGTGAGGAAGTAAAATTTCAACAATATTGCAAAAGATGAGCAGGCAGAAATGAAAGTGACAGGTGTAAATCAGTGTCTTATAGCATATGATGATCTAAGTGTAATTTGCAAGGAAAGCCCTCTTCTTCTTCTATCACAACTGTGAGAATGATGAAAAATGGTAATGCTGTCAAGGGTTTGAGCCTGGGAGAAGCCTTTGGAAGAAAGGAGGCTAGGAGACCTCCAGGCCTCAGTTAGGATAAAGGACAGTGCAATTCTTAGCTATAGCCTAATTTTTCCCTAGGGGTAGCCTAGAGCTAGAGCTTTCTTACACTTCAAAAAAAAAAAAAAAGTATTTTTATTACATACCTATGAGAGCTGCCTTAACTTTTGTTTATGTAAAACTTAAAACCAATGAGTGGGAACCCCAAATAAACATGAACCAGAATTGCATTCATTATTCAAACACAATATACATTTTATTAAACTGTGAACCGAATAGATTTGTATAAATCTAATGGCTCCTTTTAATTCATATATTTCTTAAAATAACTATTAAAACCCTGGCTGGGTGGATCAGTTGGTTGGCGCATTGTCCCACAAACCAAAATGTAGTGGATTCGTCTACAGTCAGGGCACACTTTCTAAGCTGTGGGATTGAACCCTGGCGGGGGAGTGTCCAGGAGGCAGCCAATCTATGTTTCTCTCTCTCCCTGTCTTTCTCTCTCTCACTTCCTCTCTCTAAAATCAGTAAACATATCCATGGGTGAAGATTAAATAATAATAATATTATTATTATTGTAAACAAAACTGCACCATGACCATATACCCCTCAAGCCAATGAAATGCCGCTATGGTGCTTCCCCACTTCACAGGACAGAGACAGCAGAACAAGACCGGGGGCCCCGGGAGTCCCGGGGCCAGGGGCCTTCATGGCCCAGGGCCCGGGTGACAAGGGCACATCTGTCAGGAACCAGGGGTTCCAAGTTTTGGTGGGGGTTTAAAAGAAGAGTCTGGAAAAAAAAATAGGGTCTATAGGATAATTATGAAAAAATTAAGGACATTAAAATTAGGATCTATGAGGGAAGCTTTAAATAGGGTCAGAGGTAATCTTGCATGAAAAAAAGAAAAAGATAAAGAGTGACTGTCTTCAAATAAATTAAGAGTAATTACCAATAGATAATGACCAGTATCGCTCATTCCCTACACAGATAAAAACAAGAAGAAATAAGGTTAAATTTTAATAATGAAGTTTGGCCAATGAAAGGGTGAATTTATTGATCAGAAGGATAATTAAACACAGAAAAAAATCTAGGTTCCTAAAACATTTCGAGTGAAGCTGTGATTTCCTGACAGCAAGGCATCTGTTGATATTGCAATTTACATCCATCTGACCTTTTAAATGTGGGTAAAACATCTGCAAGATAACTGAATTTTTTAATGAATTAATTGAGCTGAGTAAATGTTTTGTGGCTTTGGGGAAATTTCACCTAAATAATGAAAAGCAAAGGAGTCATATTCTGTCTGACCTTGTTTTGGAATAATTTATATTATATAATTAGAACAACAGTCTCCTGACAACGGACCCATCCCTGTGGGCACGTGGAGCAGACTGAGCTCCACCTAATTATTCAAGTCTTTTCACCGAGAAGAGAGCGAGGTTTACGAAAATTACTCAATGCCCTGACTCTGCAGTGAATCACTGCTTTCTACCACCTATGAACTAAACCATCCAAAAGCTTATAAAAACCTTAAACAAAGCGGTAATATTTTAGAGCTGTGAATGGAGGTGTGGAGAATTCTCATCATGTTTCAAACCCTGGTTGGATTCAGGCGAGAAGGGCCTTTACCAGCTAATGTTTTAGGGCATATTAAAAATTAAGATGAAGTGAAGTTAGAGAACTATCACATATCCAGAAGCTGTTTTTCCAGAGAGTTAGTCACCAAATGATGAAGGTCGCAGCTCTCTGAGTGTGTTTTCCAGACCAGCATTAGCATCACCTGGGAACTTGTTGAAAATGCAAATCCTTGGGTCCCACCCAAGACCTACTGAATCAGAAACTCCACAGGTGGAGCCCAGCAATCTGCGTTTCAATAAACCCTCCAGGTGATTCGGATACAGGTCTGACAACTCTGGGATTAAAGGAATGATTTATAATTATTTCCAGCTGAGCCCAAGTTGGGTTTCAGTGTCTGGCTGTTTGTGTAACTGGTGATCCTTATGGGTCTCTCACTCCATGAACTGAGATGCACAGGAGTTTCAGGATTTCTAAATGAAGGAAAGTGACATCGAAGATGCGTGTGTGGCAAGATGCCCGGATATTAAACATGATGGTGTGTATTCAACATCTTTTTTTTTTTAAATAGGAGTTTTACACATAATAAAATCCACGCGTGTTTGTCGATTATTTAATTCAGCTTAGTCCTTCTGCCTAATGAACTGGTTTTGATCCCCAAAGGAGTGTGGAGGGCCAGAAGCCGAAAGCTTTGTGTTCACTGAAACACAACAAAACAAAATGAAACCCGTAATGGGACTCAGAGAATAAGCAGCTGCTCCAGGAAGAAATGTGGAGGTCAGCCCTGGGCCGCATGGGAGGCTGGACATTCCCAGGGCTTGGAGGGGCTCCCGGGGGAAGCCAGATGTGCCTAGTCCCAGCACGCTGTCTTACGAGGCAGCAGCAGTAGAAAAATGGTAAAAACATCAGAGACCCAGAAAGGGTCTGAAGCTCTACCAAAATTGCTGTGATTTGAATATCAAAATGACTAATGTCTTAGGGCACTATCACGCATCCAGAAGTTGTTTTTCCAGAGAACTAGTCACCAAAGGATGAAGGTCGTGGTTTTCTGAGTGTGTTTTCCAGACCAGCATTAGCATCACCTGGGAACTTGTTGAAAATGCAAATCCTTGGGTCCCACCCAAGACCTACTGAATCAGAAACTCCGCAGGTGGAGCCCAGCAACCTGTGTCTCTCTTTATCCACAATCAGGTTACAAACATGATATAAAACAACACTAAACTCACCTGGGAGAGCTGAAAAAGCACATTACCCAAGTTCCCTTCAGGGTGTTACAGAGAGAGAAATTTGAAGCTTTGGCAAACTTGATCTAGGTGCTTTCAGATTCAAAGCAGTGCAGTGATTGTCAGGCTCAATAACTAGCTATCTGTTGATGTTGATGGTTTGGGAATTATGCACCCAGAGAAAAATCAATTCCTATAAAGTTTTTTTTTTTTTTTAATGGAATAAGCCTCGGTAGCTTCTATATGATCAGTACAACAGAGAACACTGAAGCATAGAGGCTTCAGGTCTATCTTCAACCAGTGGTCAATATGCATTTATTGCTTTTGTAATGTGTCATTAATTTATCCCAGAAATATTTATTGAGTGCCTATTATGTGTCAGGAATGGTGTAGACCCTGAGTCATGGAATCAGACAGACTGCGGTCAGGTGCCTTAGAGCCTCTCTCTTCAATACAGTAGCCACTAGCCACACGCAGCTGTTGAAATCCGATTCTGAAGTCGCTTGCTACCTTTCCAGTGCTTACCAGTCACATGTGACTAGTGGCTACTCTCTTAGCCAGCACAGATACAGGATGGAAGGTAACAGAGTAAAGCTTCCATTGCCTGTCCTCCCAAGTCTTAGTGCTGGGTGTTTCCTTTTCCCACACCATCTCCCCCAGGGGATCCAAGCCCTTCAGGCTTTTTCGGGGCTAGTATTTGTTATGAGTACCTCAGGCCATGGCATTGGCTGAAAGTGGCCACGGGGATCATTTTGACTGGGTCTCAGAAAAATCTGGAGACAGATGCAGGCTTCCTTTAGCCGAGTGAACCATGGGTAATATGCCTCAATCTCTTTCTAATTCCATTGTTATGGTGTAAACCCCAGGTATGGGAGAACACCTATAGACTTCCCCTTTTGATTCTCAAAATAGCTCTTTCAAAAGTTATGGAAAACAAGAGACCTGCCACTTAAACAGTTTCTTGCTCTTTCTCGCACTCCCTTTTCCCTCCCTGAGGCGTCGTAGGGCCTCTGCCCAGACAGCCACAGTCACGGGCAAGGAAGAGGGAAAACACACAGATTGACATTTCAGGATGTTATCCTGCTGCATCCCAATAGTCAGAAACAAGATTCTTGACCACATCACCATGAAAACATGAAAGACGGGAAAGTGCATGAAAAGTTAATAATCATAAAGAGTAAACTAACAATTTTAAACCGATATGAAAGAGGTGTCACTGGGTCTGCATGATTAATAGCCGAGGGCTGATAGAGACCCCAAGTTGGCTCTTCATGGGAAGGAGAGATCTGAGCTGCACAGGTTTAGATGGAGAGAGGGGAGACGGGGGCGAAATATCAGGTGGGAAGCCATGATGAGCAGAAGTGCGAATGTGGAGTGCTGAGGGGAACTCCAAGGGGAGGCTGAGGAACACCATGGAAGACCTCGAGTGGCTGGCTAAAGGGCTTGGTCCTGATCATGCAGCAGGATGGGGATGTTATTGGATGATTTAAACAGGGAACTGATACAGTTCAAGCAGTGTCACGACAATCAATCTCACATTGAACCCTAGCAGCGACATTTAGATGCACTGAAACCAAGGCAGACCGGGGACAGGAGCATGTTTAAGACCTATTATAGTGGTGTAGAGTGGGTAGCAGTGAAAGGAAAAGGGAGCAGTGAGTGTGAATAGCATGTTGAAGGAAAATTCAACAGGGTTTTGATTCTTTGAAGCTGAGGGAGTGGAAGTCAAATATTCTATTAACTTGGGCAAATTACTTAGCATCCATAAAATATGATAATAGCTAGGTTTTACAGGTTTGCCGTGTGAATTAATAAAAAGACTTTTGTAAAACACAAGAAGTCTCCGGCATGCAAATGCAATTTGAATCTGTTGTTTGGCACTAAGCAGGCCCACCAGTGCCCTCCCCAGTCCAGCAGTCACGGCCCCAGGGAAGCAGGTCCAGCCGGAAAGGCAAGACCAACGTGTACCCTTTCCGTGTGGTCTGGGACACGTCGAGGTCGCCCACAGAGCCACAGTTCTTGACACTTCCTGTTCAAATGGGTTTTCTGTCCTCTTAGTCCAACCCTCAGTGATGGTCTCAGGCCAGAACCACTGGAATGTAACAGAACTTGCTAGAGCACAGGGCAGCTCTCTGCTCTGTTTTCAAACACATGACCAGCTTCAGGTCTGTCCGAAAGATTTCTGAGGCTCCTCCCATAACAAATAAAGGACCGTAGCTGGACAGCCAGATGTGCTTGTGTCTTTTATTCTCTCAAACATCTAGTCTTAGCCTAGAAAGCAACTCATCCCTGCTTTCTCTGTTCCTAGTAATGCCTAATAAAATGGTGCCTACATTTCCACGTAGGCCACAAAACCTTATTAAACGCATCTTATCGCTGCACATGCCTCTGACTTACAATGTAAAGTAGGAAAGGGTGCTACTAAATGCTAGCTATCATTTAAAATAAGAAAAGGAGGGAAAATCAGTATGAAATTATTTTCCTCCATTTACGTTGAATACAAGTACTTGAGAAAAGGTGGTGGCTGAATTAGCGGACAATGTAGGGGCAGATGGAGAGTTTTGTAAAAATTCTGAAGGAAATCTGAGCACTTTTAAATGCTCTAGAAATGGAAAGTCCTGAGTCTTTATATTTAATTCAAACCTCTGACCCTCCATGTTGCTTAAAACAGGTATATGTAAGCAGGCTGCAAGAATATGAAGATGAGTGGGTATCTCATGAGTGACCTCTGTGCGTCGTGCATACCTATCCACATATGTACTCAAAAAAGGAGCCCGGGAAGGGAAAGAGATGATAGAAAGGTTTTTCTGAATAACTATAAATAAGGGGAAAGGAGGCGAGACGTTACAAAGAGCATGTGTTTATAGAAGGAATGAACTGATTTGTGAATAGCAAAAACAGAACGGAAAAAGGAAAGACAAAGATAAGCCTGCTAGCAGATGTTTGGTGGTGGTCTAATAAATGAGACCCAAATGCAGGGGCAGTGCAGGTGTGCAGTGACAAGAGGAAGATCAGATTTCCACTAATCACCTGAATGTTCAAGGTCTAAGATGGTAACTTAAAACAGTGTCTCTATCCTCTATTTATAAATCATAAAATGAATTCTAAATAATTGGTGACTCTCGTGTCCCTTTACTGCCCTGGCTGGACAGCAAGCACCACTGAGGCACTGAGTAAAGCACCGCCCCCAAGTGGACTTATTGCCACGGCCCCATTAGAATTTTTCTATCTGCTGTCTTCTAATTTCAGAACACGTTTCTAAGTGATGGTTTGGTAAACTCGCCCACACAAACGGGGATGGGAATACTAATGAGTTAATTTGCAGCGGCACTTATATTTAAAGGTGATTTTCTCAGTGTAATTATTTAGTCTCCAAAGGTGTCTTAACCAAGCTGAAAGGTCAGTAGGGAAGACCAGATTAGAGAGGGAAGCTCTTTTGTCATGACTTCTTAGATCATGCCACATAGAACTTGGATTCAGCTTGAATAGGGAAGGCAGAGAAGGACACTTCCCTCTCTTCCCCACCACCACCCCATAGGCCACGGCCAAGGGCATGGCCAGAAGACCGAGAGAGGTCCAGGGAACTGGGGCTATTATACGCTTTTTCAATTTAATTCTCAGAGAATTCAGATAAGGCTGCTGGCAGTTTTTTGGACAAAAGCGAGTAGCTGTCTCAGTGTGCCCGGGGCTGTGGGGTTCATGGAATGTGAAACTTTCAGTATTAAAACCAGGCAAACTCAGACAGTTGACCACTCCAATATTCCTTCTCG
The DNA here is from genome assembly GCA_004026545.1 of Mormoops blainvillei. Classification (NCBI taxonomy): domain Eukaryota; kingdom Metazoa; phylum Chordata; class Mammalia; order Chiroptera; family Mormoopidae; genus Mormoops; species Mormoops blainvillei. The sequence continues at coordinate 51,180 of PVJD01010363.1, forward strand.
CCTAAGTCAGACCCTGACTGTGTGAGGAATAATGCTAGGAAAGGGTATTGATCTACCATCTGTACCCTACTAGGTCTTTAGTAAAGAAGAAATAGAGCTCATTATCAAGCTTTTAGTATTTCCCATTGTCCTCACCCGCGCCCCAGTCCCTACCGGCATCTCTATAGTAATGTCAAAGGCAAGTTCGGTTGTTCCGCAGCATTACCCCAAGCTGAAGAGGCAAATCAGAAAGTACAGAAGGCCACAAAGCATCCCATGCATCTGAGTGCAGAATCTATGAGCCCTACAAGTTCCAAGTGGCTGTGGTTACTGACAGCACTAACGGTCTGGGTTTACAAAGTCCAAGGCGGACCCGGGGCAGAACTGTAAGGTACCTATTTTAGCTGCCCCAGGTCTGTCTTTTCCTAAACAGGACTGGAATGCTTCTCACCCCTCCTCCTCGTAGTAAAAACTGTGCCCAGGGAAATATCTAATACCAGCAATTTACTCATTAGTGTGAATGAAGTAGTCTCTTCCCCAGGCTGATTTTAGTTGTTAAGTCTTATCTTTAATTATATTCTTTCATTCCTTCTACTAATAAGTATTTGCTGAGAGCCTTCCATGACTAAGTTGAAATACAGCAAGTGAAAGTGACACAGAGTATGCCCCCGAGGAACTTACACAAAGTGGCCTCCATTAATTGTAGACATCGGCTAGCCAGGGAGAAAGGAGTGTTTGGGGGTGGGGATGGATTTTCTAACTGCTTCCAAAACAGGAGCTTTTTTTTTTTTAAGTTGCTTTCTAATTGTATAGCTCTTTTTTAAAAATCACAAACTTTTTGTATATTTTGTTGATTATGCTATTACAATGGTCTCATTTTTTTTCTCCCCTTTATCCCCCTGCCCTGCACCCCATCCCATCATCCCCACATCAACCTTTTCCCACCACCACTTTCCCCAGTCCCACCCCTCCCCACCTCCCACCCTCCATCCTTCCCCCCAAAACAATGGTATATTTACATAATGGAATACTACGCAGTAGAAAGAAAGAGCTACTAGCCTTGCACCAGCATGGATGGATCTGGAGCACATTATGCTGAGAGAAATAAGCCAGGCGGTGAAAGACAGATACTATATGATCTCACCTATAAGTGGAAACTAATCAATAAAATAAACAAGCAAGCAAAATATAACCAGCACTTTTGAAATAAAAAAACAAACTGACAGTAAGCAGAGGGGAAGAGGGAGGAGGATAACAAGGGACAATGAGGGGAAGGGTCATTAAGGAACATGCATAAAGGACCCATAGACAAAGTGAAATAGGAACCTTACGCTGACACTGAGAGAGGCTATTGCGTCAGGCTGATGCAGTTGTAAACTTGATGTAGGAATTATTATGGATAGTGAAGTTTCAAGTCTCAGAGTCTTGTCTATTTCTCTATTATATTTGCTATGGATTGAAGGGTGTTAAGAGCAAAGGGAGGGAAATTGGAGAAGTGATCCCCAAAAGTCTAGACCAAGAATAAAACTAAAAAGGAAGAAAAATAATTTTTTTTTATCCTCACCCAAGAATAGGTTTACTGATCTTAGAGAAGAATCGAGTAAGCCAGGGGAGTGGGGGAGAATGGGAGAAAAAGAGAGAGAGAGAGACATAGATGTGACAGAGAAACATCTATCGGCTGCCTCCTGTATGTGTGCATGCCCCACCGGGATGGAGCCTGCATGTGCCCTGACAGGGGATTGAACCCTTAATCTGCAATCTTCTTCTTATTTTTTTTTTTTTTTTTTTTTTTTTTTTTGGTGTATGGGATGATACTCCAGTGAACTGAGCCACCCAGCCAGGGAAGAAACTTAAAATAGAAAAAGATAAAACCCTGACTCATGTTTAAAAAGTCACTTGATTTCAAGGACTATATAAAAATCTCCCAAAAGTAAAACATTTTATGTACAATGTCTGAGACAGGGAATGGTTGAATAAATATGGTACATCTTACTGGGGAATTTAATGCAGCGATTAAAAAGTATACAGTCCTGTGCCACATAACAAAGGACTGCATATATGACAGCGATCCCATAAGATAATAATAGAACTGAAAAATCCCGATCACCTAGTGACATTATAGCTGTCCTAGTATCATAGAGATTTATATCACTCAGGTGTTTGTGATGATGCTGGTGTAAACATACCTACTGTTCTTCCAGTCACATGAAAGTACAATACATATATTTATATACACCAGGTACTATACGTGATAATAAATGACTATGTTACTAGTTTATATACCTACTATACTATACTTGTTATCATTATTTTAGAGAATATTCTTTATACTCATGAAAAAAATTCTTCGTGCTTGATTTAATCTGGTATTATTTTGTACAGGAACACACCATGCAGGCATGTAGCCTGAGGGCAACAGGTTATTCCATAGAGTATAGGTACATCAGAGTCTGTACCACTTCGGTTTGTGTAAGTGTGCTCTGTGTTGTTCACACAACAATGAAATAGCCTAATGATACATTTCTCAGAGGGTATTCCTGTCACTCAGTGGCACATAACTACAATTATAAATAAGTAATGTAGTAGCTCAGGGATATGTTAATATGTTAAGCGTTAAAGTCAGGATATGAAAGATTATCTAGGTTATGTTGAAAACTATATAAAATTTATATAAGCTGATGAGTGAGGGCTAGAAAGGAACACGGACAATTCAAAATTGCTGATGTCAGAGTAGTAAGATTCTGGATCACTTATTTAATTTTTATCTACCTTTTTATGACACTGTTTGTACAACAAACATTGTGCTAAATCAACTGGACAGGTAAGGATGGGGGAAGACAAATGCTGTTTACAAAGCTTCTGGTGATTTGATTGACTGCAAGCTCAGAATAAGCCAAATGAGAATGTTATGAGACCACTTTTTAAAAACTAACAAAATCAGACTTCACCAAAGGAAATAGAATACAGATCCAACAGAAATATAAGCCCCAGCATACCTTGCACTAATTCAAGCATATCTGGAATATTCTGTTTAGTTCTAGATGACTCCTTTCAGGGGAAACATTGATAAATGATGGTCGGAGAAACTTTGCAATTCTAATTGCAAGAAGGAAGGAAAGAAGGAAGGGAGGAAGGAAGGGAGGGAGGAAGGGAGGGAAGGAAGG
>PVJD01010364.1:0-54289 GCA_004026545.1 Mormoops blainvillei
CCTCCATTTTGCGACCATACTCCACCAATTCTCTGAGCATCCAGATTATCAGCATTTTGAACTCTGCATCTGTTAGGTTGGCTATCTCCTCATTGCTTAGTTCTATTTTTGGAGTTTTGATCTGTTCTTTCATTTGGGATATATATATATATATATATATATATATATATATATATATATATATATATATATATAATGTCTCAGCACACCTATTCTTTTGTGAGGGGTAGAGACTTAGGTAATCACCAGGGTGGGGAAATCCACGTCACTGCCTTGTGGTGCTGTATGTGGGGGAGGGGTCTGAGAGGGAGCAATGTCACTTGCTTGGCTCTTGGCCAACTCTCAGTTGCTTCCCTTGCTACTCACAAGTAAATCAGACCCTTCTGGTGCTGATTCCCAGGTGGGTGGGTTTGTGTACATTCTAGGACCCTGTGAGTCTCTCAAATGTACTCTCCTGTGAGACTGGCAGTTTCTCCCACCGCCGCAAACCCCACAGGTTTTTACTGTTAGGGGTTTTCAGGATTTCTTTTCTGCACTGGAACCCTGGGTTGCGCAGTCTCTCTCACTCCCCAGTTGTTCCTCCCAGTTTATCTGCATGCAACTGTGGGACCGCCTGGTCCACCAGCTGTTGCCTTACCCACCCCAGTTCGCCAGCTGCAGCCTTGTCGCACATCCTCTCCACCCCAGCTGCCTGTCTCTGCCCCTCCTACGAGCCTGAATTAATGTTTCTTCTTTAACTCCTTGTTTGTCAGACTTCCATACAGTTTGATTTTCTGGCAGTTCTGGTCATTTTTTGTTTTTAAATTTGTTATTGTCCTTCTTTTGGTTGTGCAAGGAGACAAAATGTACCTACCTATGCCTCCATCTTGGCCGGAAGTCCACCTCAGTTTTGTATCTGGTATGAGTTCAGGTTGAAGTTTATTTATGTATGTATGCATGTATGTATGTATGCATGTACGTATGTATGTCTATGGATGTTTAATTGTTCAAGCACCATTTTTTCAAATAAGCTATTCTATTGAATTTTTAAAAAGATTTTATTTACTTATTTTTTAGAGAGGGGAAGGGAGGGAGAAAGAGAAGGAGAGAAACATCAATGTGTTGTTGCCTCTTGTGCACTCCCCTCTGGGGACCTGGCCCGCAACCCAGGCATGTGCCCTAGACTGGGAATCAAACTAGTCACCCTTTGGTTTGCAGGCCGGCGCTCAATCCACTGAGCCACACCAGCCAGGGCTAAATTTTTTTTACACCTTTGTCAAAAGTCAGTTGGGTATATTTGGGTTGGTCTGTTTCTGGGTTCTTTGTTTCCTCTGATCCATGCCTATCATTCCTCAAATATTACACTGTCTCAATTTACTGTCGCTATATAATGTCTTATCCTCAGATAGAATGATTCTCCCCAGTTTATCCTTCTTTTACAAAATTTATTTAGCTATTATAGTTACTGGTTTTTCCTGCTAAATTTTAGAATAAGCTTGTCTATATCTATGAAAAATCTTCCTGGAATTTTGATAGTAATTGTGTTAAATCTAGAAATCACTTTATGCAGAATTGATATATTTACTATGTTGAATCTTTTAATCAATAAATTCTGCATATCTCTCCATTTATTTAAATCTTTGCTTGTATGCTTGCTTTCATCAGTATTTTACAGGAAAGGATACACCTATGAAATGAGAGGACCAGTAGATTCTCAGTGGTTTCATCTTGCTCTATTACCTCACTTGTAATAGCTCCCTCATGAAGTCATCGTGAAGATTTAAAGAGACATTACAGATCCGAGTTCTGCCTCTGACATGTTTACTTTTCTTCTTAATGTTCCTCTCTTTCACTTTTGGGCTTCTTGAGTCCTCATCTGTGAACCCACATGCGATAATAGTAGTGAGACTGACTTCCAAGGGGTTGTTGTGAGGAAGTGATGTAAGAATTCAAGTAAAGCACCAGGGAGACTGTCTGAAACAGAGTAGGGTACCATAAGCAGTGGCTATATTCAAATTATTATATGAATGTGGTGATTTAAAATTGTAATTTCTTTTTTTTTCACTGACAGAAAGTGTTGCTAGAAATCAAGGAGCTAGTCCAAAGACCTGCCAGCAAGGTAGCAGGATCTTGCTGAAGGTTTTGGCCGGGGGGGAAGTTCACCCCAACACAGCAGACAACATGAAAGAGAATCTCAGAACCAAGTGCCTGCCATGACCTGACTTTCATAGAAAATGAACAAGAACATATATGTTTGTGTTTGTGTAAAAGCAGGTCTGGAAGTACACACACCAGATTGAACTGTGGGGAGTTGGGGAAACTTTTACTTTTACTTTGTCCCCTTCTATACTTGAAAGCTGTTTCATTTTAATTGAGCCTATGCTACATTAAACAATGTTAAAATCATTTTTTTATGGGCCAACCAATAAAAAAATCAGGAAATTACACAAAAGAACCTCAGGATAGTTTCACTCAAACTCCTCTTCCATTCAGCCTCCAGCCTGGCCCTTGGGCTCCCTCACCTCCTTGGCTTAGCAGCTCCCATCCACAAGAGTTCATTCCACAGAGTTAAGCTGCTATCTTCTTCTAGACCCAGGCCATCTCAGCTGGATCCAGAGAACCTCATTCACTTCCCCAGCTAAGCAAATGTCCCTGCAGGTGTGTTCCTAATGCAAAGAAATGTCCTGTTTTGAGAGGAATTATTTGGTTAGCTCTTAAAGGATTTCGTTCTCTCCCCCTTCATATTGGTAAAGTAGATGAAAGCTACTGAGTTTAATGAAGTTCCCTGTGAAAGGGCTGAGAGGAATAATTAGGTAATTCATCTAAAAGGCTGTTCAGAGATATTAGAGACAAGCATTTGGTGCAGTTACAATGGTATTCTATGACACAACACAGTTCATCAGGCATTGTAAAGACTTTGCAAATATTCACTCATTTAATTATCACAATAACCCTATGAGTGAATTCTGGTTATTACTTCATTTTACCAATGAGGAAACTGAAGCACAGAGAGAGGTTAACAGAGGTTAGCTACCTTACCCAAGGTCACATAGTTTATAAGAGAAGGAGTTAGAGTTTCAGTGATGCCCAAATCATGCCTCTCCTCTCTTTATCCAACTTCCCAAACTTTCCAAAGGGTATCAAGGATTTGTGAGCCTCATAAGACTAGTTCAGGAGTACAACCTCTTTTTTCTATCCTCCTTTGGCTTTCTCCATTTATAAATGAGGAAACTGAGGTCAAAGTTATTTAAATAGATTATTTTTCATATCTGTATTATATCCAATTATTTTCTTATAACCAGAATTTATTGAACCAATCTCGTTATAGATACTTGGTTCAGACATTTAAAAGTGACTGGACACTTCTATATAAAATACAGTATTCGGATTGGAATCATAATATCACTCCTCAAAGAGCTCAGCCAGTGCCCGACTCCCAAAAGCTGGAGGAACATGATCTAGTTGGTACACTGTAGTAAAATGTTCTGCTTGAAACTAAACTTGTGATTACCTTCTTTTTCATCAATATATTATTAAGGGTATTTGTATCCTCATAAAAGGCGTATTTAGGGTAGCCAAAGAAGGTTTGATACACGAGTAGTCTCATTCCAGAAAAACCTAGTGAGATCAACTTTTTTTTCAGTTGAGAACCTCCATATGTAGTATTCAACTAGGGTGAAGCCAAAGTGGTTGGGGCTCTGGATCTGGAAATTTACAGAAGCCTGTGTCATTGAGAGTAAATTGTACCGTTGGTTTTAAGTGCTGCAGTTCCTGGAAATGGACAATAAAACATGTAGAACTGCCCTGGCTGGTGTAGCTCAGTGGATTGACCATTGGCCTGTGAACTAAAGGGTCACCAGTTCAATTCCCCAGTCAGGGCACATGCCTGGGTTGCAGGCCAGGCCCCCAGTAGGAGGTGTGCAAGAGGCAACCACACATTGATGTTTCTCTCTCTCTCTCCCTCCCTTCCCGTCTGTCTAAAAATAAAATAAATAAAAAATCTTTAAAAACCTATACTCATAGGTGTTCCTAAAAAATAAATGTAGAACTGAATGATAATGAAAAATCTACCTTTTGGCCAAACTTGTATAATATACCTCAAACAGTACTCACAAGCAAACTTAAAGCCAATGTGTATATATTTAAAATGATGAAATATAAAAAATAATATGCAGCAGATATCCAATATAATAATTTAGGAAAGGTAGAAGGGAGGATCTAATGAAGATGAGTAGAAATTAATGAAGTACAAAGTAAAAAAAAAACAAAACAATAGAAAAGTTGGCTAAACCAATATAAATTTGTCTAAAAGACTAGTAGTAAACTTCTGGGAAAACTGACCTAGAATAAAGAGAAATGCACAAATAAACAATCAAATGTGTTCCAAATGCCACTAAATTGTACACTTTAAAAATGGTTAAAATGGTGAATTTTATGTTATATGAATTTTATCCCATAAAATATTTGAAATGAAATGGGGAAGATATAACTATGGATGCAGTACAAAAGAATCATACTATTTGATATCTATGAATTGCTTTTTAAAATACCCAATTAAAAAAGTATGGGAGATTGTAGATGAAACAAGATATGCAAAATGTTCATCATTCTTGACACTGGGTAATGGGAACATGGAGGTTTATTATACCATTCTCTATGCTTTTGTGTGTATTTCAAAAGTTCCATTTAAAAAGTTAAGGAAACCCAAATAATTTGAAAACTTTAAGTAATTTGGTGATTTCCTAGAGTTCAATCAACTTTTAAATATAACATTAAAGTCTCTACTAGCTCAGAGTTTAAGAGCACAGTATTAAAGGCATATTAAAAAATGAGGAAAGACCCTCAATGTGAGCCAGTGCTACCAAAGTAGGTCATGCCATGGGCCACCTCCCCCTCCAGTTCCTGTGGAACATAATCCTTCATTCAGCAACTCTACTTCTAGAAATGTGTCTTTAGGAAATAACTGGTCTCATGTGAAAATGTGTATGTGAATGAGAATGCTCTTCTCAGTAGGTTTATAATAGTGAAATGTCAGAAACAAGGATCTAAAAGGAGGTTGGTTCAAAAAGTTATATAATAAGCAAATAATTGGATATAATGCAGATATGAAAAATAATCTATTTAAATACCTTTGACCTCAGTCTCCTCATTTGTAAATGGAGAAAACCGAAGGAGGATAGAAGAAAGAGGTACTTCTGAGTTATTCTTATGAGGCTAGCAAATCCTTGATACCAAACTATGACAAGAACATTACAACAAAGGAAAATAACAGGCTAATATCTCTTATGGACAGATACAAAAGTCCTAAACAAAATATTAGCAAATTGAATGCAGCAATATATAACAATTATAGCAAGTTAGCACCAAATTGGGTTTATTCTAGGTATGCCTGGTTGGTTAGAAAACCAAACAATGTAATTTAACATATTAAGACATAAAAGGAAAAGCTTATAATCATCTTAATAGACAAAGAAAAAGAATTCAATAAAATTTAACATCCATTGAAGATTTTTAAAACGTTTAGTAAAATAGGAATGTAAGGAAACATCTTTAATATGATAAATGGCATACCAAAAACCTGTAGCTGGTGTCATATTTAATGTTGAATTGTTGAAAGTGGTACCCTTGAGTTTGGGAATAAGATAAGGATGACCCCCTTCACCACTTCTTGTACTCTAGGTCCTAGCCAGTGCAGAAAGGCAGGAAAAAAAAATGAAATAAATATGGATTGGAAAAGAAGAAATAAAACTTATGAGAGTATTTGCAAAGGATATGCTTGTGTATGCAAAAAATCCCAGAGTTGCTATGCATAAAAATTTATAATTATTGGGATATTAACAAAATCAATATACAAAATCAATATCAAAAGCTCAATTATATTTCTATATACCATCAGCAAGCATTTAAATGAAATTTAAATACATACTACATTTATAATAGCATATAAAATGAAATACAGGTTTCCCCGGTTATCCAAAAGTAAAGAATTCCTACTTTAGATTTCCTAAGCCCAAATAGCATAAAAGGAAGGTATTAACAGTAATTTCTTTGGAAAAATTTTTGAGCATTCCCAGACACAAAAAATAATCTACCAAATGATAACAAATATGCTTAATTACATCCAGTTTTACACTGAGTGTAACACACTTACAAGTTTTTAAGGTCTTCTAATGCCTTAGGATACATCTTGCTAATGGATGCACAAAATAAACCAAGATAAAGCACAGATGATCATAGACACAGTTCAAAGTTATGAGGGTTGAGGTTGAGAGGCTGAGTGTAGCTCCTTGGAAGGGGCTTGGCAGTGCCACTGTCACTGCTCTGGGTGCACACACCCTGCCTTTACAAGGACTGGCTGCAAAACAAATGTTGAACTCTATTTTCACCTTTTCTTCTTTTTTCATAAAATCAAAAATCCTCTTTTTATTTTGGGGGTTTCTTTCAGTTAGTGAAAACAGGTACTAATGTAGGTGTTCTGTAAAAGCAAAGCGGTATAACATAAGCTCTCAAAAATGGGAGATAACTACACCTTGAACTAAATTTAATAAAATGTGTAAAACCTTATGTAAAAGTTATAAAGCTTTATTGACAATACCAAGTGTTTATGAGGACATGGAGCAATAGGAACTCTTAAACCCTGATGGAAGAAGTGGCAGTTGGTACAGCTTTGGTGGACAGTTTGGTAGTATCTAGTAAAGCTGCAAATATACATTCTCTATAAGCCAGCAATTCCACTCCTATGTACATACCCTATGTGTGCATATGCACACCAGGAGCCAAAAAATGTTTATAATAACATGTTTCATAATTGTACCAAACTGGGAACAACCCAAATGTCCATCAGCAGTATAATGGATAATTTATTATTTTTTTAAAATTTAAATATTGATTGATTTTAGGGGGAGAGGAAGGGAGAGAGAAACATCCATTTGTTGTTCTACTTATTTATAGATTCATTAGTTGATTCTTGTATGTGCCCTGACAGGGGATCCAACCCACAACCTTGGCACATCAGGACGATGTTCCAACCAGCTGAACTGCACAGCCAGGGCAATAATTTATTTTTTAAAACTTTTATTGATTTTATTAGGTTGAAATTGATTAATAAAATTATATAGGTTTCGGGTATAGAATTCTATATAACATCATCTGCGTATTGTAGTATGTGTTTACCACCCCAAATCAAGTCTTCTTCCATCACCGTTTATCTTCCCTTTACCCTCTTCTACCTCCCCCAACCCGCCTTTCCCTCTGGTAATCATCATACTGTTGTCTGTGTCCATGAGTGTAGCCTAGAAGCCCCATACCAGGAAACTACTTAAGTGTTTGTGATAGTCCAAAAAAATTTAAAAAAAAAACACCCAGTGGACTAGGATCTGTGGAAATGCTGTTTATTACTCACATTAGAGGTGAGTGCACTGGTGGATGGCAGTGGGTTGGTGTAAGAGAGACTGCACCACCCTGTGCCCAAGACTTGTTTTAAGGGGTTCCAGGTAAAGGAGGCACATGTCCTACACAGGACTGTAAACTACATTACCTCAGTCTAAAGAAAAGGTCAAGAAGCACTCACAGGACAGGAAGCCACGCCCAAAAGACAATAAGGAGGAAGTTGCAATCCATTTCCAAAACAATACACATGCCTTGTGGCCAGCGGCCCTCTGACTAGCCATCAGTCATGGAAGGGGAAAGGGCCATATATTGATCCCCCATGAGCCTTTCTTCTTTTTTTCTTTGCTTAATCCCTTTACCCTTCTCATCTTGCCCCCAAACCCCTCCCCTCTGACAGCCATCAGTCTGTTCTCTTAAATTCATAGAACAGGTTGCTGTATGTCAAAGCCGAAAATGATGAACTAATACCACATGCAACAAAGTTGAACCTCGGAAATGTAATTGTAAGGGAAATGAGCCAGACACAGAAGGGCACGTGAACTATAGTTCTATTTATATAAAATTCAAAGAGGAAACAATAATGTCTGGGGATTCATATTTGAGTGGTAAAGCTCTAAACAAAGGCAAGCAGGTAAAAGTCATAACTGTCACCATTGTTTTCCTTTAGAGGAAAGAGATTTTTATTTCAAAAGTTCTGGCAGTCTTCTATTTCTTGGTTTGCTTTATAATAACTTGTTATTCTGTATTACATTTTATACATTTTTGGTTTACTATGTAAACAATCACCTAGGCAATGAGATCATAGGCATCACACTATGAAAACAGACAGGTTAATTCACACAAATCACATACCAGCCTCTGAGTCTGAGAGACTGTCTTTTGAGAAGACATCCAGTTGCAAGTCCTTTTCTGGAATGACAAACAATGACAATTTGATGAATCCTTCTTGCTTGTAAATTGAACATCTCTGATGATCTCACAAACCCAGTTCAACCTCTAAGTGAAAACAACTTTGAAGACAGCTGCACTAGACCAATGTCCACCACTGCGCACTGTGATTTTCCTTGTAATGATTTTTCTCCTTAAGATCACCCTCACTCTGGCTGGTGTGGCTCAGTGGATTGAGTACTGGCCTATGAACCAAAAGGTCACCAGTTTGATTCCCAGTCAGGGCACATGCTTGGGTTGCAGACCAGGTCCCCAGTTGGGGGAGGGTGACAGGTAACCACACATTGATGTCTCTCTCCCTCTTGCTCTCCTTACCTTCCCCTCTCTCTAAAAATAAATAAATAGCATCCACCCTCATTGTCCTCAAAGGGACTGTATTAGGTCAAGTTTTAAATTTGCCCGTTCATTTGCATTAACACAGCAAGAGCAATAATTGATCACATAGGATCCTTAAGCCTGCTTTGCTAGAACTCCCACCAGGAACCTTTAGATTGAGCCTTAGTCTGCCCTTCACGGCACAGAAGCCAAGCCACACATCTGCCATACAGTTTTGCCTGCAGTACCTATCTTTGTCAAATCCTTGCCGTTCCTGTTATGTCTTAAGTTTCTTCCTTGACATCTTTCAGGAAAGCAATATTCAATCCTTCCCTGGAAAGACCACCATGAACCACATGACCAGTCACAGTACCAAGCCATTTATCCAGTGGGATTTTGATAGCTTTGAAAATCAGTCTCAGCTCCTCAAGGCCTTCTGGTAACAACCAGAGTCCAGGCCTGCCTCCTTGAGGCATGATATTCCAGTCAAAGTCTCGGTTAACAAACCACCATTGGAAACTGGTCTTATTGGTTTTATGCAAACAAACTTTATGCCATCTTCAGAATGCCAAATTCTGGAGGGATCAGGTAGGGAGAAAAATACAAAGTATGAAGGAAATCCTTGTCCTTCTAATATCCACCAAAATTACATCTCTGTGCTTTAAAACTTCCGATTGTTTCCTTTCCTACTTGAAGTGAAGTTTTAACTCTTCCTGAGAAACCTTAGTTTCTTTTTTTCCCCAGAACAGAAACAAAGCAAAATCCAAAGCAAAGGCAGAGCTCCAAAAGAAGCGGGACTGGAGCTAGCCTTACAATCTTGTCTCATTTCTCGCCAGTCCCACTAACCAGTCCCACAGACAACCTTTCTCAGGTGCCAAATGGCCCAAAGCCCCAATAGTCGGGGCACTCTCTCACCTACCAGTGCATCCACTGGTCCCTTGGCAGAGACATTACCTCTCACTACCTGGTCTCATGACAGAGATGCTTTCTTGCTCCAAGCCAGATTCCACTGGCACCAAATGACCCTACGTCCCAAATGGCAAAGGCATTTTTTCCAACCAGCTTCATAGATGACCTCTGCTAGGTCCAATGGCCAAACAGCAGAGGCAGAGGATACCTGATGTACCCAAACCAGTAAAGTTCAAACCACATCCCAATAAGATCAGAAAACAAGCAAAGAAGCCAAGCAAGCAAAGAATAATCATACCCAAGAGTTAGGTTTTCTTTTCTCCAAGTTTAAAACTTTCATAACATTTCTATATACCTTTACTCATTCAGATTTAGCCATAACTCGCTTTCAATTCTTGTTCTTTTCCACACTGGGAAGGACCATACTCTGACTCAGTATCTGGCAGCTAAAAGTCCCTAGATTTACAAGCACATTAATAAAGTAAAAGAAACATTGTCACCCTATATTGGGGGTCACTGTCCTTTTCCAGAAGAGGAATATCAAATCTCCTTCCAGAGTGCAGGTCCAGCTTTCCCTTTCAGCATCAACCATAGCAGCTGGGTCTGCAGCCTCCTCAGGTGGTGCTCGTTTTATCCATGTGTGGTGAATCCAGGGATTGATTCCCATCAGCTTTAGGGAAGAATGTGTTGTCAACAGGACATCATAGGAACCAGTCTGTTGTTTGGCTAGCTGCTGTTCAGAACCTTGAGTCTTCCAGGTCTTTCATCTGTCTTTGGGTGTGGCTTATACAAATGGCACTAATTGGATTTCAGCTATCTATTTCCCTGAGTAGGTTGATTTAAACTATTTAGGCTCTGGTTTGGGAGGAGAAGTGTAAACCATTTACTTTTAAGTGTCCTTGGTTTAGGGAAGTTAGGATTTTGCTATTTACTAGTTGGCTATAAAGTGCTTGGCCATTTAACAGTCTTTTTAGTTTCCCTGTTCCACCTGTCCCGGCTTACTAGCTTGTCTCACATTCATACAACTGATACAATGACATGACTAAATCTCAAAAAATATTTTTCTTCTAAATAAGACAGGCACAAGAGAGTACATACTATACGATTCCATTTATACAAAATTCTAGAAAATTCAAACCTATGTATTCCACTTTTCCCTTTTTGAGTTTTGGGTATTCCCTTCACCAATGGCCCTTCTCCTTGCAATAGGTACATTGATTGATGCCTGTTAGGCCTCTCTTTCTTCCTTTAGGGTCTTACTTCCTCCTTTGGCCTCTTCACCCTGATTCTATGAACATCATGCCCTGCTTTACCTTCCTTGCTTCCCAGGCATTGTAAATTTTAAGGTTATGTGTACCAGCTGTGAGGGATTCATTTCCAATGCCCCATCTAACTTCTGGAGCTTCCTTCTAATATCCAGGGCACTTTTTCCAATGAAAGTCATGTTCACCATCCTCACATTTTCTCGTGCCTCTAGGTCAGCATCAGTGTACCTTCTATAGGCCTGATAGATACTCTCTAAAGCTTCAGAAGGGTCTTCATCTGTTCTTTGTTAAACAGCCATTATCATATTAAGGATTTTTTGCTTGGGCACCCCTTTCTTAAGCCCTTCCAGTATGTGCTTTCGGTAATGTTCCAGGAAGGCTAGGCCTCTGCTATTTGGGTTGCAGTTAGACCCTGTCAAGGGAATTGCCCCAACTGAGTTGGGGTCCCATCATGATTCTCCTGGTGGACAACTGGACCTCTTTATTAAACTACTTATAACCACCGAACTCATATCTTCAGTTAACAAGACATTTAGGAGAGCCTGTACATCTGCCCAGTTTGGATGATGAGTTGCAAAAATAGAGGCAACAAGATGTGCCATTCTCTGAGGATCATCCCTATATGAGGGTTTGGAATTCTTCCAATTCACTAAATCTGAAGTGGAGAACAGAGTATGGCCCCTATAGTAGCCAGCAGGCTGACCTTCCATATTCACTCCACCTATAGGATATTGCCTCAAAGGGAACTGCCTTGCTCTGTACAGGGAGACTCCCTGGCCAAATTGGGTGCCCTGGTGGGTCTTTGAGGGGGAGGCCCATCCCTTGTCACACAGGGGTGGAGCTGTTGGTTCTGTGGTCTCTACTTCAGGGGCAACTTGTGAAGGGAGTGGTGGCAAGGAATCTCCTCCTGCCACCAACCCTGGGTCCCCTGGGTTCAGAACATTGATGAGGTTTACCTCCTTATTCTCCTTCCAGTGTCTTAGTACTGGAAGAGGTTTTAAGGCCTCCTACCTTCTCTGTACCATCAAGAGATTCTTTGTCCCTGGAAAAACCCTATTATACTATGACATAAATATGTTGGCATAATTTCATCCCACCTGTCTAACTGTTGATGGCACAGTAACTTGAAGAACCATGCACAGGTCACCTTTCCCCACAATCCAAAACATACGCAGGCCGCACAGTATTACAATAATAAATCAATACCTCCTTGGATATTGGATAATTGCAGATGTTCCAGTCTGCCAAAATCCTACCCAGTGAGCTCCCTCTAGGAGTCAGCACAGAACTGTCCTTATTGGACCAGATATACAGGCCAAAAGCTATAACCTGAAAAATCCAAGAAACCTGGGAACATGTAAACAAAATTGGTATCCAAGACTCCATTATTCCAAAGAGTGCTCACAAGCAAAACTGCCAACCAATTTCACAAACCGTGGTCCCCACACAATGGCTTCCCCAAAGCAGTCCTCACCCGAACCTTGTTTCATGGCCTTTTCCCAGACCCATTTCCTTTTCACCAGCCAGACGTGTTTAGGTGGCTGTCACCTTGAGGGAATATGTTGAAAAATTCCCTAAGACTGGGAAACCCCACAGTCCTGGTGGGGTACTCAAGAGTTGGAAAATTTTAGTTTAAGGTAACAGTTAATAAGCCTAGTAGTTAATGCATGTAAAAAACTATTATTTCAGGAACTGCAGGTATGGCCCACCCTGACTCCAGGAGACCACAAGTGATTAACCTTTGTGCTCCAGAAGTGACCATGAACAATCAAGGTGGTATATGAGCCATTGTGTTCCAGGGAGTGACAGTCCACCACCCAGGACACAGGTAAAGAAAATCACCCAGGACACAGGGCACAGATAAAGAAAATCACTGGTCAGTGGATGAAAGGATGTTGGGGAAATTGCTGAATTGCAGCTTTTATCTGATTAACCTCTTTCTTGAATTCCAAATTCCTTACCTACACTTTTTCCCTCTTATACAAAGGCTGGCTTGAAAGAAAATGTAAGATGGTCTGTACAAACCTGCTGTCTTCTCACATTGCCAGCCATCTGAATAAAGTGCCCATAAAGATTCAATCCCTGCATTTGCAGGTGTGGCTCAATGGACTGAGCACTGGTGTGAGAACCAAAGGGTCCCTAGTTCTATTCCCAGTCAGTGCACCTGCCTGGGTTGCATGCCAGGTCCCCGGTAAGGGGAACGTGAGAGGCAACCACAAATTGATGTTTCTCTCCCTCTCTTCCTCCTTTCCTTCCCCAATGTCTAAAAATAAAATAAATAAAACCTAAAAAAAAAGATAAAATTCCTGTCTTTGCTTATTGGGTCTGGTAGGTGACAAGCAGACTGAATGCTAGCTTTTCAGGTTTCAGTCCCACTCTTGGGGTTAACCAGCCACAGGCAGGCAGGGTCCCAGCAGAGTCGTCATTGCTGTTACTGAAGAGCAACTGTTGTCCTGCTGCCCACCACTACCTTCTAGGCAAAATTCCAGAGCCAAAGGTTTGTGATAAGGAAAGGAGTTTTTATTCAAAAATGACACAATTTTAGAATAACAGCTTTCCACATGCATAAGCCACTTAAGCCTATCAATTAAGGCTAAACTCTTTAACACCTAGGTTCTTGTAGCATTCTCCCTGTTAGTTTTTAATTATCTTATTTCGATAGGGTTGGTTTACAAACTGAAACAACATAGCATACAAAAACTACACAATTCTCAAAGAACGGCAGGCTTCTGCCTCAGAGCTCATTCCCGCCTAGAACATCCAAAGAAGAATAACCCTGCCACCCCCTGCCAGGCCAGCCTGATCCTAAGCTGCCCCTGGAGTTTCTTCTCCCAGTTTCTTTTGGGAAATGCAGGTAGCTGCAGTACAGTCATCCAGGTACCTTTGAGGAAGAAAAGAGAGCCTGTGAGGCAGAGGCCCTGAGTCACCCAGTGCTGTCTTTTATTTCAAATCTTCTAGCCCATAATTCCATGGGCACTGGAGGCATTCAGCTCCTCAGCCAACCAGTCCTAGACTGTTTATCATTGCCTTAGGCAACCTCTTCCCACGGCCCCTCTCTAACTTCTCCCCAGGAACGTGATCAGGTCTCTCTGTATCAGAGATTTAATAAATATTTGCTTTCTTGCAGTTTTAAAAGAGGTTGTTTTTGAACATTTCTTTGTATTACTTTTATAACAACAAAATATATCATTAAAGAATTAGTACACACTTCTATAAAATCTCCATTTAATTCTCAAAATGATCAGGAATACATATTTAGTGTCATGGGACAAAGAAAACATCTTTCTAGTCAGATACTGCATTTCCCCAGCACCACTAATTGAACAAGTTCATCCCTTCCCCCACTGACCTGTGCTATTGCCTCCTCTTGCATATGATAAATTCAGAACCATTTGCACCTAAAGTAAAGACAGGAAACAATTTAGTGCTCCAAAAGAATGTGATAATGCAACCGAAGGCAGGGAAGCGATGATTGCCAAGCAGCAGGTGGGCTAGCTGAAACCCAGAGGGAAAGAAAAAGAAAGGTTAGAAAAAGCCTGTTTTCTGTCGCACAAGTGTTTCTTACAGTTTTCATCCTTGGGTGTGACACGCAAGCTACTTGCTCTTATGAAGTTTGACTAATCGCTTCATGTGTGTACACCTCAGTCTCCTCATGCATCATGTGCAGACAGTGACAGTACCGACATCATAGGGTGCTGTGTACCTGAGAGCTCACCCGAGCGAGGAGCATATATGCCTTGGAGTCAGTCAGCCGAACATCTCATCCCTGGCTCCACCACTAACTAGCTGCCTGGTCCTAGATAGTTTCATAATTTTCCAGCCTATTTCGTCTTCTGAAATATATAACTACTAATAGGAATTAATATTAATAGTAATTTATAAAGTAAGAGTAATAACTATCTTATGGGATCGCTATGAGAATTAAAGAGCTACTGCATTTAAAGAACAGGGCACATAAATAAGCTTTCACTAAGTCACAGTTGTGTTGCAGCAATTTTAATTTTTAAGTCTGTTATGGACAGGTCAGGAAGAGAAAGAAGATTCAGCAAAGGAGACTGAGAAGTGGGCACCAAAAATCTTTGGTGGGGGAAACTATGAGACAGGGGTGTCACAGAAACCAAGGGAAAAATGTATCTAGAAGGAGGGAGATAATGCAAAAGGTCATTCAATGACTAGTTTCTCCTTACAAAATACTCATATGATCTCTAAGCAAGTAAAGAGAATGAGGGAAGAAAGGAAGGAAAAAACCCATAATCATAAGTGAAGGCTATTAGACACAAAATTCCCTACGAGCCTTACATTGGCTAATTCCCTTAATCTGATCTGGATGTTTAAATGTCCCATGTCTTCCAGATAGAGAAACCAGTGTCACAAAGTGAAACAAATTATCTTCTTTGCATCATTTTGGTGAAATAAAAATTTAGACGATGTCAAGTTTACACAACAGAGAAGATGGGGGAGGGCGGAAAGGTAATGAATCACAGAGCAGTTTTCCAAGCACTGGCTGTCCTGAACCCCACAGCAACTCCAATGAAAAGGAGGGTGGTGGTTAAATGTAGCATGTACTTTTTCTTTCTTTTATGCTACCTGGGCCCAGAAAGAAATTATGATAGCACAGATTGTTTATCTGAGTAAATCATTTAATGTGGGAGGTGGAACATTATTGCACCCTGAGATAGAAGAGGGGACAGAACAGTGCCATCACCCCCATCTTTACTTAGGTGCAGGTAAAAATTGGGGAAGAAATCCCTTGGGAGGACAGCTGGGGAATGTTGGGGGCCCCTGTGGCTTTGGGAGGCTGAGTAGAGCTACCTCCTGCCTGGGAGTGGGGGAGGGGTCCCTTTTGGCTCTGGAGAGATGGAGGTGACTGCCAGGGCCCCAGGAGTGCCCCAGAGGGATGCAAGGAGTGCCTTTGCTCCAGATCAGCTCTCAGCTAAAGGGTCCCAGGCAAGAAGGGCCCTCCTAGCCTCCTTCTGGTCATAAGGTGGAGGAGGTGAGTCTTAAAGCAAACAGGGAATGTGGGGTTAGGAAAGGGTGATAGCACAGCAGGGGAGGTTGAGTCTCCACCGCTCTCCACCAAGAGAAAGTGCTAGAGTGTGGCTTGGGGCGGGGGTTGTAAAATGAGATTGCGGGATCATGGATGGAACTGGAACAAGAAGCCAGAAAAGGGCTGATGCGTTGATTCTATAGGGAGGAGCCCTTCAAGGCAGATTCTGGGTGCAGCAGCCCAGGGATGGCTGCAGTGAGCTTCTGGCAGTGCCTGGCTTCTCCCCCTCCCCCTGGGCCTCAGCCTAGAGTGCCCCTTTGTCCCCTTTGAGCAGGCCATCAACCGCTAGCATAATTAGAGCCCTAACAACTCCCTCCCCTCAGGACCACATAGCCCAGGGCTCTGTGTGAATCCTCTGGGTCTGCAGTTCCTACCAGGCTTCCTGTCAATCTATATGTGAGTCTCCAGCCTGGTCATCTGCCCTTTCCCCCATCCTCCTATCTCCTCCTCATACATCTATGCTTTCTTTCCTCCACATACCATTTCCCTCTGCAGCACACCCTGTCCTCTCAGCCCAGCAGAGCCCCTATTTCCTTCCTGACAAACTCCCTCAGGTCTGCATTCGTTTCACTCACTCCACTCTCTACCATAAAAGAAATCATACCCCCACCAACCTTGTCCTGCTCACAAGAATAGGAACTGATAAAACTGCAAGGAATATGGGACCCTTAGGGACTGAGGCCACAAGTCATTTTTTATCACCCTCTAATCTGTGGCCAAAATGGGACGGGAGGCCAGTGAGGTCCTTCTGTGTCTTCTCTATCCTATTAATGCCTTTAGTTCTAAAATGGTATTTGAGCCTTCTAATTCCCATATGTTTTTACATGCCCTGACATCCAGGGTGTGTTTCCTCTTTTCCTGGCTATTCTTATTCTTGGGTCTGGGTGAGGTTAGCTTGGAATCTTTGGGGATAGCATGCAGTTAGGGTGAGGTTTGGGTGGCCTGAGGCTCCCTGTACTGGAATCTCAAGAGTAACTACTTTCTCTGTAATTGGAGGAGGTGCAGAGGGTAGTGTCAGCCTAAAGGACAGTCTTGTTGTTGCCACCAGGCTTTTTCCAGGGGCGGCAGTAGCAGCAATCTATGGAATCTACCCAAGGAAGAGCTGCCCTTTCCCAAAGCGAACAGAAATGGAGCATAGTACCCATTTGCCATTTTTGCCCCTACCCCCATTCCTTCATTAGATTTCTCAGATGCATTAGAGAAGAAAGCACTGGGACATTATTAACTAGTGGATGCAGAATTGACTCTGTGACTTAGGAGACAGGTCAATTATGATAAAGGGTTCTTTGGGAGATATTTAGCCATTTCAGCTTTCCTTTTCCTTGTCTCTAAGTAAGGTTGACAAAAACTCTACTGCACAGTATGACCCTCCTCATTATAGCTTCCATATTTAGTTGTCTTATTTTTCCTCTATATTACTAAAAGTAATATTGTGATGAGGAAAGCTCGGCTATGTGACTGGCAAGTGGGACCGGTGGGAAATGAAACAAGATTCAAAAGTTAGTTCTAGTCCCACTTCTTCTTTTGGAACTCTGTCTTTGCTTTGGCTTCTGCTTTGCTTCTGTTCTGGAAGGAAATTGAGGTTTCCTAGGAAGAGTTAAAATGCCACACTATGTGGGAAAGTGAACGAGGGAAAGTATAAGGTATGGAAATGAAATTTTAGTGGATGTTAGAAGGACAGGACTTTTCTTCATGCTTTATATATTTATCCCAACCTGATCCCTCTAGAATTTGGCATTCTGAAGGAGTGATGATATATGGTCTCTTTGCATAAAACCAATAAGGCCAGTTTCCAATGTTGGTTTTGTCAACCAAGACTTTGACTAGAATGTCATGCCTGAAGGAGGCATGCCTGGGCTCTGGTCATTACCAGAAAGCCTTGATGAACTAGGATTGACTTTTGAAGTAAAAAAAAAAGCCCACTAGAGAAAAGGTATAGTACCTTGGTTGGTTGTGTGGTTCATGGCAGTCTTTCCAGATCTTCTGAAGGATGGTAGATTTTCTGAAGGTAGATTTTCTGAAGGATGGCTAGGAGGAACCTAAGGCACAATGGAAACCTCAAGGACATAAGAGAAGCAGGTGCTACAGGTGAAGCCAGATGGCAGGTGTGTGGCTTAGTTCTGTACTCTGAAAGGTGAACTAAAGGGTCAATCTAAAGGTTCCTTGTGTGAGCCCTGGCTGGTGTGGCTCAGCGGATTGAGTGCCAGCCTGTGAACCAAAAGGTCACCAGTCCAATTCTCAGTCAGGGCACATGCCTGGGTTATGGGCCACGTCCCCAGTTCGGAGTGTGTAAGAAGCAACTCTTCCACTGACGTATCTCTCACACATCGATGTTACTCTCCCTCTGTTTCTCCCTCCCTTCCCAGCTCTCTAAAAATAAATAAATAAAATCTTCTAAATTTTTTAAAAAATTAAATGTTCCTTGTGAGTTCCAGCAAAGCATACTTAAAAACCATTTGTGATCAATTGTTGCTCTTGTTGTGTTTATATAAACAGGTGAAATTAAAACTGGACTTAATGCAGTCCTTTTAATGACAAAGGGGGTGATCTTAAGGAAAATTGTGATTCAAGGAAAACCACAGTGCTCAGTGGCGGATATTACACTAGTATATGAGACTAGTACAGCTAGCTGTCTCCGAAGTTTGTTTTCATTTGGAAGTTGAAACTAGGTTTGTGACACCATCAGAGATGTTCAATTTACAGGCAAGAAGGATATGTCAAATTGACACTGTTAAATGTCATTCCAGAAAAGGCCTTGCGACTGGATATCCTCCCAAAACACAGTGTCGCAGACTCAGTGACTGGTTTGTAGGTTGTTGTGTGATTTAATGTGTGTTCTTCCTTCTGTTTTCATAGGGTGTAAGCCAATGAATGACCTCATTACCTGAGTGATCGGTTAGAGAATATAAGCTTCACTTAACAAGCCCATCTGCATCGCCACATCCTGAGACTCAACAGTTTGGCTGAACTAAGTAGTTGGGTTGGTGAAGGATGGGGCAGTCTGTGGGCTTCACTTTAAAAATTGGTTTCCTTTTCTGCCCTAATGGCCTGGACAGAAAGGGCCCAGCGGTCTAAAAGAGGGGGATCCTGAAATATTCCCGTCAGCCCAAGTTAAGTATAGTGAGCAAAAGGGCTTTGGGCAGATGTCACACTCTTTGTATACCTTCCTCCAGAGAAGCCACTCTTTTCCTAATGTGAGACATGGTAGAATTGTTCCCTACCTTTGTCATTTAGTGGTTATGAATGTTGCCTTTTAACCCTCTTTCCTAATGTGTGGCCTCCAGACTACAAGGATGCCAACTTGTCCAGCAGTGCCAACCTTTGGACATTGAGCATGCCACCCCCCAGGGACAGCCAACTGACCTGGACTCTGTAAGGTCCTTCCCCTGGCATGAAAGCCACCTTCTGCTCTACACCCTCACTCTTTTAGGGATCTCTGGAGCCAGGGGTAGGTAGGACTATGACCATGGCCAGCAGGAAATAGATACAGATTATAAGACCTTTGCCCATTGTCTTTGTAAGAATACAAAGGACCCAGAGGTCTAAAAGGGGGGAATTGTAATGGGGTACAGGGTGGGAGTCCACTGAAAATAGCAGAGTGTATCCCCCACTACCACTGATTGCAGGAAAGGGGAAGTGGCTGATACTGCGTTTGATTCTTTGCACAACAATGGCAAGTTAATAGCCATCCCTTTCCTGAAGGGAAGAGGACTGCTGCCCAGGGTCAAAGGTGTACGTGACTTTTAAGAGCATATAGTGACTTGTGACATAACCAGGGGAAGCAGATGCCCACTCTGGATGCCCCTGTGTCCCTGGGAACTCTTGCCCTGACTGAAGATGGCAGCTGAAAGAAGGTAAAAGACACTGGGGAACTGGCAAAGCTGGCGGAAGCTAACACACCATAGGAGGGGCCAGATATGAAGTCACATAGGAAGCTCCAAGCCGAGCATTTAAACGAAGGCGGGCTGAAAAGGGTGTAGGAGAAAGTCCACCACGAAGAGAAGAGGTCTGGAGTAAGTGAGAGACATGGGAGTGCACCAGCAGGTTTAGCGGGAGAGAAGATCAGACTAGGGAACACTGCGGCAGAGCTCATGGAGCTGTGGGGACCTGCCTAACCAAGTATGGATTTGTGGGAGATGCTTGGAGCTGAACCGTGACTGAGAATTCTGAGTTGCAGACTTCAGCTTCCCTGAATGACATACAGAGAAGTCACTCTCTTGCCTTGTACCTCCCTGGACTCCATCATGATCCAGTGTAACACAGCACATGTGTTCCTGAACCATGACATGGAGGCTGAGAACAGCGTACCCCAGATCCTGAAGGAGAGAGGTGTTGTGAGAGGATGGCGACTCTGAAACCCACAAGTGCTCCTTCCAGAAGAGATGGAGACCTATTTACATAGCTGGCTTAAGAACAGATAAGGATATGGGGAACTTCTGGCTATGGTTTTGGCTTATTGCCTGGTGGGGATCAAGGAAAGTTCTGGATCTTGTGGGAGAGGAGGGCTCTGAGCAGGAGTGCTCTCAGTGCCCCTACCCTGAGGTTGGAACCCTGTTAATAAAAACCTGTTTTCTTCAACACTAATTGTTGGGTCATGTGTCATGGCACCACGTGGCTGAGCCCTGGTTTGCTCGGTTACAATATCATACACAGAGACATTAAACTTGATGCTTTAATAATCATTGATGTAGATTATATGTATATATACATATAATCTACGTATATGTATATATAATCATATACATATATATATTATTCATTGATGTAGAAGCTTACCACATATATTACTTGGTGAAAAATATACAGCATAGAACAGCACTTATATTCTATCACTTTTATTTGTACATATATCTATCTGGGTACTGAGGTATAAGGAAATAATGTAGAAGAGCATTCATCAAAAGGCTGACAATGGTTATATGAGTGGAGAGTGTCAGGTAATTTGTACTTATTTTTTCTATTTTTCTACATTTTTGAACGTTTAAGAAAGATTTATATTTATTTCATAAAATGAATAAAGTCAGCAAGGAAACAGACACCCTTAGGGAGACAGAGGAGGGAGCAGGGATAAAGGTCAGGCCATACCTTCCACTTTGCTGGTATCTAAGGCCTCTTCTTCCCAAAAGAAAACCACTTTATTGATTAATTAATGCAGATAGAAACCTACCCCCATGCATTTTTGTCATCATCAGTTTTGCACATAGCTAAGGGTTCACTTAGGGCTGGGTCTAGCACCTTACTGTGGCTCAGAGGGGTCATTGTGTACACTGGGGACCTCTTTTGACCCCTCCTCTGTGTCAGCTCATGCAGGGTGATAATCAGGTTCTCAAATACCTGGGTCTTGTTTCTCTCATTGTCACAGGTTTCCTTGGAGTGGCTGTCTTTGCCATAATATGAACAGCAGATTGTGTATTTTTGCTTCCTGGCCCTACACATATCCCCAGGATCATCCTTATACCCAGGACCACCACTGATGGAAGGAGATTGAGCCTGGGAACTGTTAGGGGAATCAATGACCAGTGTTTGATCCTGATATCTGGCCCACTCTTTGCGGGGAGGGGCACCAATGGATGGAAGTGAAGGGCCCACCAGGATCACATCTTCTTCTGAGTCATTGAGGAAATCATCTAGCTCTATTGTACTGCAGTCAGCGCTGCTTATCACGACAGGCTGAGGGCCCTGAAATGCCACATGGCCCTCTCCATGATTTGCTCAGATCTCTTGGCCTGTTTCTACTTCATAAAATTATCATCCCAATCCTCCTCCTCCCTTACCATCTTGATTAACTCCAAGAAATTGGAAAGATGCTCCTGACCATTTGCATACATCCTGAGGAGATGCTTCATCCTGTCATGCAGGTCCTCATTCAGCTCAGCTCCTTAAAGGAGGTGGTGCCAGTGAGTCTGCTTTGCCTCTTTCTCAGCTATGATCCTTGCCTAAATAGCATTCTGGAGTTGTACCTCTAAACGGATCACATAAAGGGAGGCTTTCTCCCCTTGTTCCTGTAGGGTGTTTAAAAATTTACCATGAGCAGTCACACTGTTTCCTCAGACACCAATTTCATTGCCCACATGAAATCTGCAACACTTAGGCTAGGGTTGGCTGCCTGGAGCAAATGCAAAACCTCCTGAGCAAGGCTTCTAAGGGTTTTCATCAGGCACTTGAGCTTTTCCTCCTCAGACATATTCCAATCTGGCAGGACCCCAGTGACTTGGATTAGTCAAAGTTTTTTTGTTTTTGTTTTTTTTTTGTAAGTCAAAACCAGTTTTCAAAGGTTTCTTCCCCTCCTGGAAAACAACTTCTCATTTCTTTCTGCCAGGTTAACCCTTAGAGGACCAAGACTGCTCCCCAGGGACCTCAATATGGAATGGGCCCATGTCTGCAAGGGTGTGTTCTGCCACCAGCTGTTACCTATGCATGCTACGATGCTAGCCACGATGAAATGATTAATGACTGTCTACATTAATGACCGTCTACATATAACAAGATGCTCAGGCTTTTCAGAAAAGCCTAGTCTGCGGGAGGAATCCCCAAAGCAATGTTCCTGGGCTCCGCGTCCCTTGTATCTCAATAGGAACTGTAAAGAAAAGAGGGGTGGTGTCAACAAGGCAGTAGACCTCAGGGAAACTGTCTATTGGAGCTTTCTCAACCTTCCTGAATGCTCTGCAGTATATTTTATACTTGCCCACTGCCCTAAAGTTACCCCGCGGGAAACTGTCAATTACAAACTTATGGAGCTAGCCAGTACCCCTTGCTAGCAAGGGTGCTTTTCAGAGCCACATCCATCCCCTCCCGCCAGTCCTCCAGGAGGGAAGAAGGTGAGCAAACTGTACCTTCTAATTCCAGGTAAAATAGTGTGTGGATATGAACTAAGCTCTCAAAATAGAGTGCAACAGTCTAAGTCTCACTGATCTGTAGTAACCAATAAGATCTCCATTAAACTCTTGGTCTCAGGTTTCAACTATAGGCCCTTCTCAAAGTTTGCCAGCTATTTCTCAGATTCTTACCTGAGCTCCAAAACAAGTGCATGCCTTTATCTCACGTCCAGCCTCTGCAACAGGTGCCCTCTGTGCATGTGAAAGGTCGCTTCTAGGGTAAGTCGACCTTTAGCCACAGGAGGCTGAATATTCCAGCCCTCAGGCTGTCAAGATTGCATCATCACGGAGGGCAAAGCAGGGAAGAGTAGAGTCAGAAGCTGCCTGATTCCCTCATCCTGCTCTTCCCCTCCAACCTCCTCTGTAGCCAGATGGAAAATTCCCTCTCCCATGTTATGAATACAAGCCAAAGCAACCCCTCCATTATATTTTCCTAAGAAAATAGTGGCCCTACCAGCTCTGCAATTAGCCGCACAGCATCCAAATTCGCATTCACCTTCGATGGCCGGTCACCAAGAAAGGAAATAGGAGTTGGACACGGACACCCACGTTCCTCCCCAGGAAGAGATGAAATGCAAACGGGTTAAAGGCAGATAGCTAGTGATTCCCCAACCCCCCCACCCAGCCCCGTTACCACGCCCCCCAGGACCCCTCCTCAATCAGGGCAAATCCTACCCGTTAGGCAGCATTCAGTGGCACCCCACCTCCTCCCTTGGCGCAGCAGAGCTACGGTAGAGAGAGTTCTAACCCCTGGCTTACAGTTTTCGATTTACCAAGCATAGAGCTGTGCAGTCCTGGTGGGGCTTCCCCCCTAGGCCTCTCTCCGCGCCGGGCAGTTGCACCCCCTTTCTTTACCTGTACTCGGCCAGGGGGCAGCGGATGGTCCCGCATGGACCGCGGTAGATGCTGCCTTCGGCTCTCCCATGGCCTGGAGCAGGGGAGGGGGGAGGGGGAATGATGCCTCCCGCGCCGCTAAGCGACCTGGGGATGCTAGAACAAGCTGCTCCGCCGGGCTGCCCAGCAAGTGGGAGCTGAGTGGAGGCCGCACGGTTCCCACGGCAGCCGTGTCCACTTCCGCCTACCCGCTGGGCCTTCCCAACAGCCGCCGCTTCTTTCAGCCTTTGCCCATTGAGACAAAAGAGCATGATGAGCCGGGAGGCGCGGCCAATCAGTGGGGCGCGGAGGCGGCCTCCCAGCGCAGCCTCGGGCCCCATTGCTAGCATAAGGTGGGGAGCCACCCGGCGGGGGCTGCGGCACACAGGCGCGGGAGCCAGCGCGGTGTCAAGTGCAGCTCGGACGCACGGAACCGGCCGATTTGTATTTTACCCGTGAGTTTGCTGCTTTTCCCCTTGCTTCCCTTCTCCCCTCCCCTTCTACCTCACTTTTCTTCGCGCTTTGCGCCTGGATGCCTTAAACACGAGGTGGGACAGAAATCAAGTGAACAATAACAGTTCCTCACCTTTGTATAGGGGGAAAGGGGGAAAAGTATTTGCTGAGCGCTTTCTGTGTGCAAATGCGCTTGCACGGATATTCATTGATTCTTTTCAGCAGCCTTGAGAGGGAGGTAGCAGCATGCCCATTTAACAGACAGGGGACTTAAGCGCCCAGGCCATACGGTTAGGAAGTGCAGAGCTCCTGCCCAAGTCGACATGTCTGATTTAAAAGGCTGTGTCTTGTAAATACTCCCCTCTACTCTCAGATTGAGGATTAGTGGAGGAGAGCCAAAATGGACATGGGAGGGCCCATTTGGATTTATATAGAACTAGGGAGCAAGGATTATCTGCATTTTACACATAATAAGGAAACAGACACAAAGAGGTTAGGTATCTTGCCCGGAATCACACAGCAAATAACTATCAGCATCCTATTTTGCACCCAAGTCTGTTGTTCTTCAAATGCTACTTGCTCGACTGAGCTGCCTAGAGAGCCTTTTTACATTGGTGGGCTCAAACCATATCAACAACAGTCTTGGTGAGCTGTACAGACGGAGGGCAGGGAGAGTGGGGGGGGAGTTTTTTTTTTTCTGTACCCACTGTACCTAAAAGGAAACTGAGGCACTTTTTTCTCTTTTTACGCTGTTTTTTCTTTTTTAAATTACAACAGCGTGTCAGTTTATTTGTAAAAGTAAAACATTATTTCTACAGCTTATGACCCAAAAGGAGATAATGCTCAGAGGTGAAATGACACCTGAAGTTACAAGGTGAAGTCAAAATTTGGACCAGATCTGATGCCAGAACCCATGCTATTAACCAATGTATGGGCACAAGTCTAGCTGCCTCAGAGTCATTTTGGGGAGCTTGTGAAAAATGCAGATTTCTGAGACTCACCTCTGGGAGATCTGGATTTACTAGGACTGGGTTGGGGAGTGTGATTTATATTTTTAAACAGTGCCATTGTGAATTCTGAGTTGCAGAGAGATTTGTGAACCACTGTCAAAATCACCACATCATGTCGACAGTAATAAGTGAGTAGGCCTACTGCCAATGTACCTGTCCACAGCATATCTGTCATGAGATAAAACTCTAGAGCAGAGGTTCCTATTTAGGGTCCTTCCTAAAACTGTTAGCAAAGAATTTGGACTCTGGATATCTTTCTGAGTCCACGGCTTGGTAGATTTTCAAATGAGTTGGGTGTCTAGAACCACTCCTCTACAATCTTCCTTTGTAATAGCTTCCTCTTTCAACCTGAACTTGAAAAAGAAGTGTGAGAAATGAAACAGAACTTGACCTAACCCCCAACCACAGCTGTCTGCCACTGATAGAGCGCTTTCATTTCCTGGCTTCACGACACGTTGCTAGGTTGCCCTTCTGTGAGCTCTTGAGGGGACCTCTTCTTTGCTGTATTTGCCATCACTGGCCCCAGAGAAGGAGCAACTCCATGGAAACGGCATGCAGGGCTGTCCAGAGTGAATGGGTCATGAATCCAGGGGCTGGGAAACCTGCTCCATTTTCCATGACTTCTGGTTCTTGAAGAGCAGCTCTTTACTTCCCTTATGTCAACTGTGGCTAGGAGGCCCCCTGTGGGTCTTGTTCCGGACTCCTGATATTTGAAAGCAAATCAACAATTTGATGTCCTTTGAATGCTGGGTTGGTTCATCTTCAACTGGCTAAGGTACTTTACCTGCTCCTCTCTGCCTTCTTATTTACAACCCTAATACTTGGAGTTCCTCGAAGTAAACAATTTGAGTTGGAGATGAAGCACCTTCCATCTGAAGACTGTGGACTTTCTGTTGTGGATGGAACAGTGTGAGGGGCAGTGGAGGGTGTGAGAGGTAGAAGGTTCACCTCACACAGTCCAGGGTGATGCTTAGTAACTCTTGGGTTTCCTTTGGACTCTCGCTTCTGCTCCCTAGTCCCATGACATCTAACCCAGGGTGTCAGCGGACTCTTCTATGTTTAAATTGGCTTCCTTGCCAAATTAGTTGATATGCAGTTGGACCTAGTGGGGTGGATCAAATAGGACAAAGAGTAGATCTTAGAGCTCTGACAAAAAAAAAAATTAAAGAAATGGGTTGTGTAAAGGTGCCTGGATAGGGCCATTAGAACAAAGTGGGTACCTCTTTGTGCAAGGCTGGGAGAAGGATTGGCTAATCTGGCTCCAACTGAGTACAGAACATTCTTTATCTCTGGCCTCTTGTGGGAGTGCATTCCAATTTATAGCTCTAATGTGATGACATATTCCAATTTCCACAAAGGAACCTTAAAAGCCCCAAGGTTAGGGGGATAAAAGCTTTCAGATGAAACAATAATAATTGCCTGTGGCTGCCTACCTCCTCTGTGCCAGGAACTTACCATATGTTATCTCGTTTAAGTTTCTCAGCAACCCCGTTGAGACAGGCATTGTTATCTCATTTTACAGATCCAGAAACTGAGTTTCAGGAAGGTTAAATTATATAAGGTCACACAACTGGTTAGTGGAGATACTGGGACTCTAGCCCAGGGCTGTCAAACTCTAAAAGCTATGAACTATTCTCTGCTGTCTTCCAAACAGATCACTGAAAATGGACTCTGCAGATGACCCAGTGCATTAGACTGATTTCAGCCTTTAGAACAATGTAGTTATAATCGTTATTCCTGGGATCTCATTTTTTTTAAGTGAAACTACTAATGTAACTTATGGAGTGACTTAAATACTAAGTACCATGCTAAGCATTTTATATACTTCATCTCATGCATCCTTCATGACAGTCATTTTACAGATAAGGATACTGAGGCGCAGAGAGGTGACAAGACTTGGCCAAGGTCATAAAGATAGGAAGCGGCACTGCAAAATTGAAACCCAGAGCTACTGGACTCCGAGCCTGTGTCTGTAGGCCACAAAGCACTGCAGTGGGGAAAACAAATATTCATTCTAAATGTGCTCCCCTCTGTCAGCCATAGCTCTATTTCCTTCTCACAGCCTGCATCCAGTGCCATGCACCATTCATGCTTTTAGGCCACTGTACCTTTGGCCTCTTCCTCAGCCTAGAGTGCCTTGTTTCACTCTTCCACCTAATGAGTCTCACTGGTTAAGGATCAAGTCAGAGATGCCCCCCGCTTGGAGAAAACTTTTGGCTGTTCCCTGTCCCAAGTGGAATACATTGCTCTTGTCTTTCAGCTCTGACCTTGATTACACACTTTATTTTGCCTTCCAGTATAGATTAGTTTGTTGTTCACCTCTCTTCCCCACTAGATTCCCAAGCTCTTGCGGGCAGGCACCAAGTCCTACTCACGTCCAACTCCATGGTGATTTACCCACAGTGATTTAGTAGATACTCAGTACATGTTTGTGAGCTAACCAAAAGACTGGCTCTGGTATGCCCTGCATGAATGGACAAATGTGGGGCTGGATCCTGGGATGGTCACACAGCCTGTACATCTGGACTAGTCTGGCCAGGGGAGTCTGGAATCCCCTGGGTTCTCTTTACTAGGCTGTAAATGCAGGAGGCACATCATAGGGTACAGGAGATAACAGCTCAAGGCTGACCCCAGGCCTATCCTATGGTCTTGACTTTGGAGCTTATCTTAAGGTGCCAGCCTGTCTGGGATTGTTTAATAACACCTTGGCATTCACAGAAGAAAGATCCCAATGACCATGGGATTGGTTCCACCATACCATATCATCTGGTTCTGGCTGGCCTGAGAGTGGCCTGCAGGAACGTTTGCTCTGCAGAGACAGATGTGAGGTCAGGAAGCATCTTTATTTTTAAACTTCTTAAATGAAAAACATTTACATATTTTTTCTTTTTTGCTCAATCACTCCAACCCCCACACTCAGCCCCCAACCCAGTTTATTGAGGCCACCACGCCGTGGATGCTCAACCACTTTATCTCATTTGATTTTATTAATCTTTGCAACATTTTGAAGGAGGCCTATTGTCCCTATTTTGTAGCTGAAGAAACTGAGGCTGAGTGAAGTGTCTTGATGGGTCACACAACTAAGCATGGAGGCATAATTCAGTTTCAGGTCTATCCACCCCCAGAGACTAACATCTTAACAGAGAAAAGTGGGCTCTCCCCTCCCCCATTACATAGGGAAAATTAGATGTATAAAATGACTACTTAGATATTTAAGGTAAGATATTTCTAAATTATTCATGTTTATTCCCTGAATTTTCATTCCATGAAAAGATTGAGAAAAAGGCAGAAAAATAAGAAATGAAAAGATACAATTAATTCCTCTATCAAATATTTGCCCAAATACCCCATGTCACCCCCCGACATGTACAGTATGAGGATGCTTAGAGAGCATTTCACCCTGTTCATTCATTTTATCACTCAGACAGAGGAGGCTCCAAGATGTAAATGAATTTTCAAATATCACACAGGGAGCTGATAACAGATTGGCACTTAGAATGCTGGTCTGGCAAATCCTAGCTGTTTTCTTCCTGCTAAGTAAGCCTACCTTACGCAGCTAGTCAACACATGTTTATAAGTCACTCAGGGATATGTGAGGAGGAAGTCAGTTTGTCCCTATTTCCTTCCTGACAAACTCCCTCAGGTTCTCAGATCTTCACTGAGCATTAATTTCTTCTTGAGTACTGCTTCTTCTCTTTAGTATAATGGTTCTGAACCAAGGGTGAAATTGTCTGTCCTCTCCCTGGAACATATGGTGATGTCTGGAGGTATTTTTGGTTGTCATAGCTGGGTAGGTCACAGTTGGTGCTATTGGCATCCAGCAAGTAGAGGCCAGGATATTGCTAAATATTGCACGATACAGAGGACAGGCATGAGAACAAAGAATTATCAGGCCTAAAATGTCAATAGCATCAAGGCTGAGAACCTCTGCTCCGTCACATAGCTACAGATCTATGAGGTTAGGCTTAGAAATCGCCAGGTGCGGAGCCTTTTGGCACTGAATTTCTAGGAACAGTTTCTTTCTCTGTTCCTTATTCCGGGCGGGGGGTGTTGCCATGAAATAGTTGCAACATTGGTAAGAATGTACAGAAAGGAAGCAGAGGGAGACACCCCACTCCCCAAATTTCTATCAACTTTTAGAGAAAGTACAGGAGTATAACTTTTGAATGCCTTTCTGCGTCAATAAGATAGTGCTACTTTTCAGAAAAGAGAATAGCAACGTATTGTCCTAGCAATTTACCAAATGTTAATTTTCATTTGGTGGAAATTAAATGCAATAGGTTTTGGAGCCCTTCTTCTCCAATTTTATTTTCTTCAATCTTAAACCTCCTTTGAATAGTAAAGTATTTGCTGTGTCAGCCAAACACTGTAGAGGTAACTCTGTCCAGAAAAACTAAATGCCTTTGTTTTAATTTTTTCTTAACAGTGCCAATTTCTCAGAAACTGGCCCAAAGATTGGCTTGTTTCCTTAAACTGAGCTTCTTGGGGCTCCCTTTCTAACTAAACAGTGAAAATGCTCGCCAACAGATATAATGGTCAGCCTAACCTCTTCCCCCCCCCCCCAACTCTTGCCAGTTTCTTCCATCTGCACCCAGTTGTCTCCAGCATGGGAGAACAGAACCACTCTCCCGGGAATGAGCTTCAGCAGTGGACACAATCACAGACTCCTGGAAAGAAAAGCTGGCACTCCCAGGCCTACGCCCTTGGGGCAATTTCCAATTTTATGTCTACTTTTCTGACCTTTCCTATTTACAAGGTTGTGTTCCGGCAACAGATCCATGCTGTGGCAGTGTCGGAGGCTCTGCGACAGCTTTGGCATGAAGGCCCCCAGTACTTCTACCGGGGAATCTACCCACCTCTTCTCTCCAAGACGTTGCAAGGGACTCTACTGTTTGGGACTTATGATAGCCTGCTGTGCTCTCTCTCCCCTGATGGGCCACACTCCCTGGGACACCGCTGGGCTGCAGGGCTCATGTCTGGTGTTGTGGAGGCTGTGGCACTCAGCCCCTTTGAAAGAGTACAAAATGTGCTCCAGGATGGTCGCAAGCAAGCTCGCTTCCCTACCACCTTCAGCATTCTCAAGGAATTCAACTCTTATGGGCTTTGGGGGCGGCTGTCACTAGGCTACTATCGTGGTTTCTGGCCTGTTCTTCTCAGGAACAGCCTGGGGAGTGCTCTGTATTTCTCCTTCAAGGACCCTATCCAGGATGGCTTGGCAAAGCAAGGCCTACCCCACTGGGTTCCTGCCTTGGTGTCTGGGAGTGTCAATGGAACAATCACCTGCCTAGTTCTCTATCCTCTGATTGTGCTGGTTGCCAATATGCAGTCCCATATTGGCTGGCAGAGCATGCCCAGCCTGTGGGCCTCTGCCCGGGACATGTGGGACACTCGAGGCCGAAAGGTGTTCCTGATTTACCGTGGAGGCTCCCTTGTCATCCTAAGGTCCAGTGTAACATGGGGCCTCACTACTGCTATCCATGACTTCCTTCAGAGGAAGTCTCGTTCCAGAAAAGAGCTGAAAGACTGACTAGCTGCAAGAAGTGTGACCATAGCAACTTTGTTATTGTGAGCCTTCTTGGGTTGATCTAAATAGCTTACTTCTTGGCTTGGTTGCCTAAGACAGTCATTCTTTAGCATCTTTGAACTGTCAGTGCACTAGAGAGATTCCCAGCTACCAGCTTTTTGGGCACAAACAAAGCCCAGCTGGCTTCCTTGGTCACTCCTGTTTATCCACAGCTTCAACAGCCTGTCACCCAGAAGGCCTTTAAATAATTTGTAACCTAGATGGAATGTCATTCCTTAAGGAATTCTTTGATAATAAGGGGAAACTTTAAAAGAAGTTTCTTCTTTGACAATAAGAGGAAACTTTAATTAGGCGCTGTGAGATTTGGGACCCTTCCAGTTGTCCTCTGCACCAAAATGAGTGGGGGACTAAAAGCTCCAATTTCAAAGAACTAAGCTTGACTCTTACAATGGGGATTACATAGGACTTCTCAGATGGCTACATTTTCATGACATCGTTCACTATGCCTACCACCACCGCTGCTGTCACTTCTCACAGCTGTGGGTCCTAGCTTTAGGGTAGCAGTTGTAGCTGGAACTCCTAAATTAGACTTGCTTCAACTGATTAGGTGCCATAAGAACTGGTGGGCTGGAGGTGAGAGTGGGTACAACTGTGGTCCCTGGATGGCTTGAACGAATAGACTTCGAGGGAAGAGATGTAGTTGCATGTAAAATAGAAAAAAAATTACTATAGATTGCTTGGGGTTATCTGCTGGGACATTTTTGATAAAGCAATGACATTGCCTAGAAACCACTTTAGTTTCCCTAAGAAATCTGGAAGTGAAATGACCATATCTCTTCACAGATCATTGCCTATTTTATTGCTGTAGATATATAATTACTGTGACATAGACTAAAGATCAGAAATCTTAGCCTGTAGTTCAGAGCCATTCAAAATATGGTATTCACATAACTTTCAGCATTTTATTATACCATTCCCACTTACATGGGCTTCATATACCAGCCAAACTGAACTATTGTTTTCACCCCCGAAATGCCACAAACTTTTCTGTGGCCATGTTTTTGCCCATGCTTAATTCTCTTCACCTCCAGTGCCTGTTCTCCACATGCCACTCTGCGAAAATCCTTCCAGAACCTCAAAGCCCAGCTTAGATGCCACCATCACTGTGGATCCTCTCCTGTTTTCCCACAACTGTATATGACAATAGTCTCTTGTGATAACATTTCATACATGGCACTGATTCCATTATGTCACTGATCTCATGTGGCCCTGTGTTCTTGGTGTCCTTCAATACCTCCTACTAGACTGTAAAACTCCTTAAAAGCAGGGATTCTTGTATACATTTTTAAATCTCCTATTGTGCCTAGGTGCTCAATAATATTAGCTGAATTACTGAATTGATTATCAAGCTGTGATATGGTCATTATCTTCAGGGTGCTGTCTTTTGTACATGAAGATAATGTTAATGACTCACTGTCAGTAAGACACATGACTTTGGGGTGAAATTTTGTTTTCTTTTATTAGTGGATTTAGTTTTGTGCTAATGATGATGATGCTGCTGCTGATAACAATGATAATAAAGTGATTTTCAATTGGAACATTTGACCAGTTTGTGTTATTGATGGCATATCTGCTATTAGCAACACTTATAGGAACTGAAATTTCACCAACAGAAACATATTGCTTAATTGTCCCATTCTTTTCTACTGGAATTTTGAGGATTTCCAAGATGACATATGTTGCAGTTTTCCCCTTATAGATATGATAATGACCTCCTTTTGCACATCCTTCCTTGTGCAAGAACTGAATTTGTCATTTGTAATGACCTGATTGATTGTAGATCCTTTGAAGTGAGAATTCCTGACTGAGTATCACAGAAGTTGAAGGTAACACTATAGGTGATAAGAGAGCAGACAACATTTGCCATCAAGGTCAACAGACAATGGCTGGTCCAGAATAGCTGCAGATGAGTTCCCATGTCTGATACCATGCAGACTTAGATGGGGTAGGACAGTACTCTGCTTGTGAATTCAAGGACGGGGGACACAGAGTCTTCACAAGGGAAGGAAAACTAGAGCAGCATCTGATTATATTTCAAGGCTAGCTCAGAAGAAAGAAAATATTTACAAAAATTCATGTTAGCTATGACTGGATTTTAAGCTGAAAAGAGGATAAAATACTGTATTTGCCCACTTCCTAATGCAAGAGATTCATTTATTCCATATATGGTATCAATTTCCATTTAAGTCACTGGTAGTCTATGTCCCTTTCTTCATTATAACTTATTTAGAAATAATTTCAAACTTACAGAAAATTTGCCAGCATAACCGAAGTGTAAATAACACTCACATACCCTTTACCCAAATTGAGCTGCTGTTAACATTATTAGCAGTTGCTTAATTATTTGAGAATTCGTTCTCTAGCTACACACACAGTATTTTTCCTGACCTATCCAAGAGTTGGAAATTGTAGTATTTCTAGATTCAATGTTTGTAGATTCAAATTCTTTTTAAAAACTTTTATCTCTATAACAATGGCACAGTTATTATGGAATATTAGAATATGAAATCTCATGGCATATTTTAAATCTACATTGGTGGTAATTGTTTCAATTTACTATATTTGCCTTTATAAACACTTTAAATTTACATTAAGTATGTTAATACTTGAAGCTGTGGAATTATAATATAAATATGGATTTACAACCAAAGCATGTTATCATTTAAATAATTGACTTACAAATTGGTTCATATAAAAACAGAAGAAGTTATAAAATTATATAAATCTATCAACTTTTCCATTTAAATCTTCTGAGTAAAGTATAAGAATATAATAGTTTCTCTTAATTTTAAATGTCAATGTTTAGTTTTATGATGTTAATGTGGTTATATTTTCTGACATTTAAAATGGCTTTTGAAGTTCGGATCAATAAAATAAGGAGGTAATAAATACTGATGTCTTTAAAACTTATAAAATACAAACTTTAACAATAAAACTACTTGTTATAAAAATTTGAAAGAAAACGGATAAAATTCCCTGCCCTGACCAGTGTGGCTCAGTTGGTTGGGCATGGTCCCATGAAGCTAAATGTTGCTGGTTCAATTGCACATGCCTGGGTTTGGGGTTCAGCCCCTGGTCAGGGCGCATGCGCGAGGCAACCAATTGATGTTTCTCTCTCACATCGATGTTTCTCTCCCTTTCTACCTCCCTTCCCCGCTCTCTAAAAATAAATAAATAAAATATTTTTAAAAAGGAAAAGAATAAAATTCTCTGTATAAACTCCGTGTATTTTTGTCTTAATATAAACTACATCAGCTTTTCTAAAATGCAAGTTGAAATAATAAATGACTAATGTATTAAAACTATTATCACAATCATATGCTTTATTAAGATTTAATTTTGCTTTAAAATTTATTTTAAAACATCAAATAACAATAATTTAACTATGTTTAGGGTAACTGCATATAGTGTAGTATATTAAAATTAATAAAATAATGTTACCTCATATATATAATAGAAAAAGCATAACAAATCAGTTAATTGTGAAAAGTCTTCATAAGAATAAAATAAGAAATGTTATATTTCTCTGCTCTGTTGACTCTCCAATTTGTTTCTTTCATACCATTTTCCTTCTCATCAAATCTTCAACACCTATTTCCTCATCCTCAGTCCCAGCTGATAACCTTGGTTTCCATTTCATTAAGAAAGGAGAAGCATTCAGAAGAGAACTGCCAGTTGAAAGAACATTTATAAAGCTATCAATCATGTAAGGAATATCCAGATCAAGAAGTAGAACACCTTGATAACCTCCATACCCTCACTCTCCCTGCCCCCCAATCTCCAGTAATGACATTCCTCCTCCATCCTAGAGGTAACCCCCATCCTGACTATTGTGATATTATTTCTTTGCTTTTCTTTATAGGTTTATCTTCTGTATAAGTGAACATCCCTAAACAACATAGTTTTGTTTTACAGGTATTTAAACATTATTTAATTAGAATTGGGACTCTCTTTTTTCACTTCACATTATTTGTGAGATTCATTCATGTTGTTGCAGGTAGCTATAGTTCTTTAAATCGTGATAAATTTACTTTAAAAAGTCTTTGTTTCTTATAGCAGTTTTAGGTTCACAGCAAATTTGAGAGATAGCTAAAGAGGTTTCCTATACACCTCTTACCCCCTCACATACATAGCCTCTCCCATTATCAACATCTCCCATCAGAGTAGTGCATTTATAAAAATTATCACTCAAAGTCCATAGTTTACATTACGATTCACTCTTGGTATACTTTCTGTGGGTATGGGCAAATGTATAATGGCATGTATCCACCATTATAGTATCATACAGAGTAGTTTCAATACTCCACCAGGTCCTCTGTGTTCTACCTGTTCATTCCCTTCCACTTCTGGCAACCACCGATCTTTTTAGTGTCTCCATAGTTTACATTTGACAGAATGACATAGTTGAAGTCATATGGTAGGTAGCCTTTTCAGATTGACTTCTTTCACTTAGTAATATACATTTAAGGTTCCTCCATTTCTTTTTATAGTTTGATAGCTCATTTATTTTAAGCTCTGAATAAATGGGTGTACCACTATTTATCCATTCACCTACTGAAGGATATCTTGGTTGCTTCCAAGTTTTGACAGTTATGAGTAAAGATGTTATAAACATCGCGGTGCACATTTTTGTGTGGACAAGTTTTCAACTCCTTTGGATAAATACCAAGGGGGAAAATGCTGGATTGTACAGTAAGAATATGTTTAGTTTTTTAAAGAAATTGTGAGGAGGATCAAGATGGCGGAGGAGTGAATGGAAGTCACATTGACATCCTCCCAGGAACAATCTGGAATTACAACTAAATTGTGGAGAAATCACCCAGAGCAAACAACTGAACAGTAGCAAGAGAGAAGCCTTGTAACCTTGGACAGACAAGAATCAGTTTGGCACAACCTCTCTGGTAAGCTGTGTAGTGGAGACATGAAAGGGCTGGCTGGACACCCTCGGGTGGCAGTGCCAGAGGGATATTTGAGCAGCCGGTTGGATCCCCCTGACAAGAGCGGGGTCTAAACCATAACCAGGGATCCCCAACCTAGAGCACCAGAGCCCAAAAAGTACACAGATAACATCCAGCTGCAGGAAGCAGTAGGGGTTTCTCTCTGCCAGAGACAGGCGGCTGGAGACTGAAAGAGTCGTTAAAAGGGCCAAGGCATAAATTTTCATCTGCAGCCACTTACCCTGGGCTCTGGCAAAGGGTGGGGGGCAGAGTGGGCTTAAGATGCCTGAGGAGGGACTGGGGATGGAGGCTTTGGGAAGAGAACTGAGAAAGTAGCCATGGGATCCTGGTGCTGATATATCCCCCACATAGCAGCAGCCATCTTGCTCAGGCAGACCACTCCCCTGAGCCTCAGCCTGAGGGGAAACAATAGCCCCGCCCCCAGGAGGGACTCTGCCTTGGCCCTGTGGTGCTTTAGCCTGACTGCTGAGTGCAGGGTGGCAGTCATAGACAGTAGTTACCTGCAAAGGGGGCACAGAGTGGACTAGAGACACCTGAGGAGAGGCTGGGGACAGAGGCTTTGGGGAGAGAACTGAGAGAGTAGCCTCCAGGATCCTGGTACTGAATCATCCCCCATGAGGCAGCAGCCACTGAGTTCACATAGACCACTCCCCTCTGAGCAGCAGTAGCCTGAAGGGAAACATTAGCCCAAAGCGCAGGAGGGATTCTGCCCCACCCTATGGTGATAAAACCTGACTGCCTAGCGTAGAGTGACTAGATTAAAAACAGAAGGAGACAGCCACAGACAGTAGATCCCTGGAAGTCTCCAACAGACAGCCTAATGTCAGATGGGGTCAACACGTGACTTCTCTAGAGGTGGATCCAGAAGGAAAAAAACAGTGGTAAATACTAGAGGCCACTGAGACGAAATACACTGTAGTCTTCTCTATGAATTGCAATATTTTCTTTACTACATAACTTTTTAACATTCATTTTTTGTCCATCAAGTTGGTGCATATTAAGTCACCAGGTTTTATACTATAGTTTATTTCTCTCCTTTCTTAAAACAGTCTTAATCTCTTTACAGCCTTATTAATACTGGACCATTTGCTGATGATAGTGGGATTGCAGGGGGGAGTTATTTCTGTGGTCCTGGGTTTGTTTCCTGGGCTTTGTGGTTTTGCTCAGGCAGACAAATAATGGGAAGACAAAAAACAACCCCCAATCAAAAGGGAAGGAGGAATCCCCAGAAACACTATTAAATGAAATAGAGGCAAGTAAACTATCAGATATGGAGTTCAAAACAATGGTTATAAGGAAGCTCACTGAACTCAATGAGCTCAATGAGAATTACCAAAAACTACAGGGAAACTATGAGGAACTTACTGCAAACTATATCAGCATGAAAAAGAACATAGAAACTATGAACAAGAACCAAGAGGAAGAATACAGTTTCTCAACTGAAGAACACAGTAGAAGGAATCAAAAGCAGGCTAGATGAAGCAGAGGATTGAATCAGCGAGCTGGAGGACATGGTAGGAAAAAAACTCCCAGAAAGAGCAAGAAAATGAAAAAAAAGGCTCAAAAATAATGAAGAGGGGTTAAGGGAAATGCAGGACAACATGAAAAATAATAATATTTGTATAATAGGAATACCAAAAGGGGAAGAAGAGAAGCAAGGGATAGAAAACCTGTTTGAAAAAGTAATGATGGAAACTTTCCCTAATTTGAGGAGGGGAAAAGTCGCACAAGTCCAGGAAGCACAGAGGGTCCCAATCAAGAAGAACCCAAAGAGACCCACTCCAAGACACATCATAATTAAAATGGCAGGTATCAAAGACAAAGAGAGAATCTTAAAGGCAGCAAGGGAGAAATAGGAAGTAACATACAAGGGAGCCCTGATAAGGCTAGCAAATGACCTTTCCACAGAAATACTATAACCCAGAAGGGAATGGCAAGAAATATTCTGAGTAATGAAAAGCAAAGGCCTGCAACCAAGACTATCCTGCCCAGCAAGGCTCTCGATTAAAATGGAAGGTGAAATAAGGAGTTTCCTACACAAAAGAAGGCTAAAAGAATATACCTCTACAAAATGAGCATTGCAAGATATGCAAAAGGCACTGCTTTAAAAAGATGAAAAAAAAAGAGTGAGAGAGAGGGGAACACAAATACAAAGGGAAAACAATGAATATGTACTTCCCAATAATAACCTTAAATGTAAATGGATTAAATGCTCCAATTAAAAGACATAGAGTAGTTGAATGGATAAGAAAACATAATGCACACATATGCTGCCTACAAGAGACCCACCTCAGAACAAAAGACCTACACGGACTGAAAGTAAAGAGTTGGAAAATAATATTCCAATCAAATGGACAGGAAAAAAAAAGCCAAGGTAACAATACTTATATCAGACAAAAGAGACTTCAAAACAAAGACCATAAAAAGGGACACAGACGGGCACTTCATAATACTCAAAGAAAGAGTCCATCAAGAAGATATAAACATTATAAACCTATATGCACCCAACATAGGAGCACTCCAATATATAAGGAAAATCCTAGAGGGCATCAAGAAAGATATAGACAGCAACACACTTATAGCAGGGGATTTTAATACCCCACTGTCAACAATGGATAGATCATTCCAATAAATAATCAACAAAGATATTGTGGAAATGAATGACGCATTAAATCAAATGGACTTAACTGATAGATATAGAACCTTTCATTCCCAAAGAAGCAAAATATACATTCTTTTCAAATGCCCATGGAACATTTTCAAAGATAGACCACTTGATAGGACACAAAACAAGCCTTATCGAATTTTTAAAAATTGAAATCATATCAATTTCTCAGACTACAAAGACTTAAAACTAGAAACCAACCTCAAGGAAAAAACTCAAAAGCATTCAAACTCATGGAGACTGAATAACATGCTATTAGACAATGCATGGCTCAATAATGAGATCAAGGAAGAAATCAAAAAGTTTCTGGAAACAAATGAAAATGAACATAAACGGTCCAAAACCAATGAGACACAGTGAAGGCAGCCCTGAGAGGGAAGTTCATAGCAATATAGGCCTACCTGAAAACGATAGAAATATTTCAAATAAACAACCTAACACACCATCTACAAGAACTAGAGAAACAACAACAAAACCATAGCAAGCAGAAGGAAGTAAATAATCAAGATCAGATTAGACTTGAATTACATCGAGACTAAAAGAGCAATTCAAAGGATCAATAAATCCAGGAGCTGGTTTTTAAAAAGATAAATAAAATTGAAAAGCCTTTAAGCAGACTCATCAAGAAAAAAAGGGAGAGGACAGAAATAAATACAATCAGAAATGAAGGAGGAGAAATTACAGCCAATACCTCAGGAGCACAAAGGATTGTAAGAAATTACTACAAACAACTATATGCCAGGAAATTTTAAAACCTGGGTGAAATGGACAAATTTCTAGAAAAATATAATCTTTTAAAACTGAATGAAGCATAAGCAGAAAGCCTGAACAGACCGACAACAGCTGGTGAAATTGAAGAAGTAATAAAAAAACTCCATGCACACAAAAGCCCTGGACCAGATGGTTTCACAGGAGAACTTTACAAAACATTTCAGGACGAATTAACCACTGTCCTCTGACTATTCGAAAAAATCCAAGAAGAGGGAAGACTCCCAAACTCTTTTTATGAGGCCAGCGTCATCCTAATTCCAAAACCAGATAAAGACACAACAAAGAAAGAAAACTACAGGTCAATTTCACTGATGTACATAGACACTAAAATCCTAAACAAAAATATTGGCAAACCACATCCAGTAATACATTAAAAAGATCATCTATGATGATCAAGTGGGATACATCCCAGGGATGCAAGGATGGTACAATATTCACAAATCAATAAATGTAATACATCACATAAACAAAAGAAAAGACAAAAATCACATGATCATATCAATAGATGTGGAAAAGCCTGTTATAAGGTACAGTACCCATTTATGAAAAAAACACTCAGCAAAATGGGAATAAAGGGGGCATACCTCAACATAATAAAGGTTATATATGAGAAACCAATAGCCAATATTATACTGAGCAGGCAAAAACTGAAAGCTTTCCCACTAAGATCAGGAAAAAGACAAGGGTGTCTGATTTCACCACTTCTATTCAGCATAGTATAGGAAGTCCTAGCCACAGCCATAAGGCAAGAAAAAGAAATAAAAGGCATCCAAATTGGAAAGGAGGAAGTAGAACGGTCATTGTTTGCGGATGACATGGTAGTGTATGTAGAAAACCTGATAGACTCCACCAAAAAACTACTCAACCTAATAAGTGAATTTGGCAAAGCAGCAGGATACAAAGTTAATATTTAGAAATAGAAGGCATTTTTGTACATCGACAATGAAATATCAGAATCAGAAATCAGGGAAAAAATCCCATTTACCATAGCAACAAGAAAAATAAAGTACCTTGGAATAAACTTAACCAAGGAGGTAAAAGACCTGTACTCAGAAAACTACACAACACTGAAGAAGGAAATTAAGGAAGACCCAAATAAAGGGAAGCATATTCCAAGTTCATGGATTGGAAGAATTAACATCATCAAAATTTCCATACTACGCAAAGTAATTTATAAATTCAATGCAATCCCTATTAAAATACCAATGTCATATTTCACAGATATAAAACAAACATTTCAAAAATTTATATAGAACCATAAATGACCCAGAATAGCAGCAGCAATTTTGAGAAAAGAAGAACAAAGCGGGAGGGATCACAATGCCTGACATCAAACTATAAGTCCACTGTAATCAAAACAGTCTGGTACTGGCATAAGAACAGACACACAGATCAATGGAACAGAATAGAGAGCCCAGAATAAACCCATGTCTCTATGGTCAATTAATATTTGGCAAAGTGGGCAGATGCATAAAATGGAGTAAAAACAGCCTCTTCAACCAATGGTGTTGGGAGATCTGGACACCTA
Organism: Mormoops blainvillei; assembly: GCA_004026545.1. NCBI lineage: Eukaryota > Metazoa > Chordata > Mammalia > Chiroptera > Mormoopidae > Mormoops > Mormoops blainvillei. The sequence goes on from PVJD01010364.1 coordinate 40,570, forward strand.
CATGCAAAAAAATGAAATTTGACCATCAAACTCACACCACACACAAAAATAAAATCAAGATGGATAAAATACTTAAATATAAGTCGTGACACCATAAAAGTCCTAGAGGAGAACATAGGCAGGAAAATCTCAGATATTCTACACAGCAATATTTTCACCAATATGTCCCCTAGAGCAAGGGACATAAAGGAAACAATAAACTAATGGGACTTCATCAAAATAAGAAGCTTCTGCACCGCTAAAGAAAACATGAACAAAATGAAAAGGTCAGGGGTGGATTTAACAGCAGGCACACCGTGTGTGCGCCCCGGGCCCCGACTTCTGAAGGTCCCCACAAAACCCCAACTTTACATTTTTTTCTAATGACACCAAGTTTGGTTTCATGTGTGTAATACATATATTATATTTAAATTGTATTGGAAATAAAATATTAATAGTACATAATATTTTTATTTATTTAAAAATATGGTTAATATGTATTTTTATTTTCCTCTCTCTTTTTTTTTAAGGGGCCCGATATTTTCTTCTGCACCTGGGGCCTCAACCAACCGTAATCTGCCTCTGGAAAAGGGAACCAACCATATGGGAAAATATTTGCCAGTGATACCTCAGACAAGGTTTTGATCTCCAAAATATATAAAGAACTCACATGACTCCATTACAGGAAGACAAACAATCCAATTAAAAAATTAGCAAAGGATCTGAACAGACACTTCTCCAAGGAGGACATACACAGGGCCCAGAGACATATGAAAGGATGCTCAGCATCAGTAGCCATCAGACAGATGCAAATTAAAACCACAATGAGATACCACTTCACACCAGTCAGAATGGCCATCATTAATAAATCAACAAACAAGTGCTGGTGAGGATGTGGAGAAAAGGGAACGTTAGTGTACTGTTGGTGGGAATGCAGACTGGTGCAGCCACTGTGGAAAACAGCTTGGAATTTCCTCAAAAAACTAAACATGGATCTGCCTTTTCCCTGGAAATTGCACTGCTGGGATTATACCCTAAGAATCCTGAAACACCAATTGAAAAAAACCTATGCACCGCAATGTTCATAGCAGCACAATTTACAATAGCCAAGAATTGGAAGCAACCTAAGTGCCCAAGAGTAAATGAATGGATTAGAAAACTATGGTATATTTACACAATGGAATACTATGCAGCAGAAGGGAAGAAGGAGCTACTACCTTTCACAATAGCATGGGTGGAGCTGGAGAGCATTTGCTAAGTGAAATATGCCAGACGGTGAAAGACAGATACCATACGATGTCACCCATAAGTGAAATCTAATCAACAAAATAAGCAAGCAAGCAAAATATAACCAGCAACATTGAAATAAAAAATAAACTGACAGTAACCAGAGGGGAGGAGGGAGGGGGATGACAGGGGAAAGGGAGGGGAAGGGTCACCAAGGAACATGCATAAAGGACCCTTTGACAAAGCCAAAGGGGGTAAGGATTGAGGGTGGGAGGTTGTGATGGGTGGGGCTGGGGAAAGTGGTGGCGGCAAATTGTTGACCAAAAAAAAAAGAAAGAAATTAGTCAGGGGGAGGCTGGAAGTATGGTAGGAAATTAGGAAGCCAAAGAACTGGTGTGTGCAGCCCATGGACATGGACTAAGAGGTGTGGGGATGATGGGATGGGGTGCAGGGCAGAGGGGATAAAGGGGGGGAAAGGGGACAACTGTAATGGTGTACTTATAAAATATACAAAAAAATAAATCATCCAAATGTCTTCCAAAGTGTCTGGCTATGCCATTTTGCATCCTCATCAATAGTGTACTGAGAGATCCTACTGCTCCACATCCTTGTCAGCATTTGTTGTTGTCATTTTTCCAAATTTTGGTCATTCTGATAGGTAAGTAGTGGTATCTCATTGCTGTCTATTTCACTGTATGAATAGTATAATAAAGTACCACAATTTATCCATGATAACTTTGAGGGACATTCTGGTCGTTTCCTGTTTTTGATTGTTAAGGAAACAGTGCTACCATAAATATTCTTGGTAGTGTACACAAATATAGACATCCCTAGGATATTTACCCAAGAGTGTGGAATTGATGGTTTATGGGATATGGGCACTTTGAACATTTCTAGATGATGCTGAACTTTTCCTAATGGCGCTACAATTTACACCCTTAGCAGCAATGTTTCATGGTTCCCAATGCTCCACCTGCTGGCCAACAGACTTAAAAGTTTATGCCCATGTAGTGGGTGTAATATGGTCTCTCATAATTTGATTTTCCTGATTACTAATGATGTGGAACATCTTTTCATATACTTATGAAACACTGATAAATTCTTATTTTGAGAAGTATTTATTCAAGACATTTGCCATTTTTTCTATTGGGTAGTGAGCTTTTTTCAAATTGATTTGTAAGAGTTATGTAATATATTTTAACTGTAGTCCTTTGTTCTTTACATGTGTTGCATATATCTTTCTTCACTTTGTCTCTTATTTTTGATAATGTAATTAATAGTTTTTTCCATAGACCGTTCTTAATTGTAATATAGTCAAAGTTATCAATCTTTATTCTTTGTGCATAGTAATTTTTGGGTCTTTTTAAAGAAATCCTTCCCTACCCTCAACATCATGAAGATAGTCCCCTACATTAACAATTAAAATGTTCATAATTTTGTCATTTAACTTAGGTTTTTAATATTTTTGTAATTAATTTTTGTGTAGAGTAAGAATAGACATCCAATATTAATTTTTCCTTATAAATACCCTATTGCCCCATATCATTTGTGCAAAATCTCTCCTTCCCCCACTCATTCACAATACCAACTCTGTAAAATATCTAGAGTTCTTATACTCTTGGGACTATTTGTGACCTCTCTGTTATATTCCATTGGTCTATTTGTCTAATCTTGTGCCAGTGACATTGCTTTAATTACTGTAGCTTTGTGATAACTCTTGATATCTGATAGGAAAAGTCTTTCCTACTTCATTCTTATTCTTCAAGAGTGTCTTAACCATTCCTATCAATATCTAAAAGTATAGATACTGAGACTTTATTTTCTACAAAAACTATTGTTGAGATTTTAATTTTAGCAAAAGTAACTGTTTAGTTTTAATGGAAGCAAAAATAATGGCTGAGATTCTAAATTTTAATGTTTCTCTAAGTTTCATAATACTTTTCATAGTGTCTAATATATTTCATTGAATTTTTATCAGTTGCTGAGATTTTTAATTTTTTATTTATTTTTAAAAATACTCTTATTTCTTGCTTATTTTTCTTCGGTTTTTTTGAAGATTTTATTTATTTTATTTTTAGACAGAGGGGAAGAGAGGGAGAAGGAGAGGGAGAGAAACATCAATGCGTGGTTGCCTCTCATGCGCCCCTTACTGGGGGCCTGGCCTGCAACCCAGGTATGAGCCCTGACTGGGGATCGAACCAGCCACCCTTTGGTTCGCAGGCTGGCACTCAGTCCACTGAGCTTCACCAGCCAGGGTGGATTATAATGATTTTTTTATAGGTAATGTTCTTTTGTTTTAAGAGAGAATGTAATCTTGTGTTAATATATCAGTTTTTATGTGTTGATCCCTCAATACATCGATTGACATATCATTATCTATAAAGATGCCAATAATTCATTAAGTTCTCAAAAAGTAAACAATATACCATAAAAATTACTGTTATTGGAGAACAACTGTGGGATGGAGCACAAAAAAGCTCAAGGTATTTGTATCCAACTGCCTACTTTACATTTTCACTGAGATTTCTTATAGGCATCCCAAATTTTATATGTCAAAAATAGAAACCTTTATTTCCCCTACCATCCTGTCCATAGTCTTCCCACTTCCAGTAACATCATTTTTGATACTTTCAAGTGGAATTCTAACATATAGGGATCTTGACCATCTCATTTGCCATTGCATGTCCAATACCTAGAAGAGTGTCTCACATATAGTAGCTTCTCAATGAATGTTGAATGAATGATCACTGACCTCAAGAAACATTTTTTAAATATTTACGTATATTTTATTGATTATGCTATTACAGTTGTCCCATTTTTTCTCCCCTTTATTCCCCTCTACCCCGCACCCCCCACACCAGAATTCCCCCCCATAGCTCATGTCCATGGGTCATACATATAAGTTCTACGGCTTCTCCCTTTCCTATACTATTCTTAACCTCCCCCTGACTATTTTGTACCTACCATTTATGTTTCTTAGTCCCTGTACCTTTTCCCCCTTCTCCCCTCTCCCTCTCCTTGCTGATAACCCTCCATGTGATCTCTATTTCTGTGATTCTGTTCCTGTTCTAGTTGTTTGCTTAGTTTGTTTTCATTTTTTATTTTAGGTTTAGTTGTTGATAGTTGTGAGTTTGTTGTCATTTTACTGTTCATAGATTTGGTCTCCTTTTTCTTAAATAAGCCCCTTTAACATTTCATATGATAAGGGCTTGGTGATGATGAACTCCTTTAACTTTACCTTATCTGGGAAGCACTTTATCTGCCCTTCCATTCTAAATGATAGCTTTGCTGGATAGAGTAATCTTGGATGTAGGTCCTTGCTTTTCATGACCTTGAATATTTCTTCCCAGCCCTGTCTTGACTATAAGGTTTCTTTTGAGAAATCAGCTGATAGTCTTATGGGAATGCCTTTGTATGTAACTCTCTCCTTTTCTCTTGCTGCTTTTAAGATTCTCTTCTTATCTTTAATCTTGCATACTTTTTTTTAGATTTTATTTATTTATTTTAGAGAGAGGGTAGGGGAGGGAGAAAGAAAGGGAGAGAACCATCTATGTGTAGTTGCCTCTCACACACCCCACACCGCGGACCTAGCCCACAGCCCAGGCATTTGCTCTGACTGGGAATCAAACCAGCCACCCTTTAGTTCACAGGCTGGCGTTCAATCTACTGAGCCACACCAGCCAGGGAAAATCTTGGATAATTTAATTATGATATGTCTTTGTGTGTTTCTCCTTGGATCCAACTTCTTTGGGATTCTCCAAGATTCCTTGACTTTCATGTCTAGTTCCTTTGCCAGAGTGGGGAAATTCTTCTTCATTATTTTTTCAAATAAGTTTTTAATTTCTTGCTCTTCTTCTTCTCCTTCTGGTACCCCTGGCATTTGGATGTTGGAATGTTTAAAGTTGTCCCAGAAGTTCCTAAGCCTTTCATCATTTTTTTTTTTGAATTCTTGTTTCTGCATTATATTCCAGTTGAATGTTTATTTCTTTCATTCCAAGTTGTTGATTTGAGTCCCAGTTTCCTTCCCTTCACTGTTGGTTCCCTGTATATTTTTCTTTATTTTACTTTGCATAGCCTTCACTTCTTCATCCATTTTGTGTCCATACTCAGTCATTTCTGTGAGCATCCTAATTATCACTGTTTTGAACTCTGCATCTGATAGGTTGTCTATCTCCTCATCGCTTAGTTCTTTTTCTGGAGTTTCGTTCTGTTTTTTTTAATTTGGGCTATATTTTTTGTTTCGGCACACCCGTTACATTGTAAGGGGCAGAGCATTAGTCATTCATCAGGGCAGGGCAAACCACTTTGCTGTGTTGTGGCACTGTATGTGGGGGAGGGGTCAAAGAGGGAACAATGCTGCTTGCTCAGCTCTCTCCCCACTTTCATTCAGTTCCTTTGCTTCCCACAAGCAGATTGTGCCCTTTCTGGTGCTGATTCCTGGGTGGGTGAGTTTATGTATGTTCTAGGATTCTGTGGACTCCACAGTGAACTCTGCTGTGAGGCTGGGAGTTTCTCCCATCACTGCAACCCCAACAGGCTTTTACACCAGAGTTTTTGAGGCTTTCTTTTCTCATGCTGGTACCCCTAGTTGCGCGGTCTGTCTCACTTCCCAGTTCTTCCCAGCTTATCCATATGTGAATGTGGGACTGCCTAGTATGACAGCTGCCACCTTGTTGCATGTCCACGCTGCCCCAGCTTCCTGTCTCCTTCCCTCCTACAACTCTGGATGAATGCTTCTTTATCTCTTTGGTTGTTGGACTTCCATACAGTTTGATTTTCTGGCAGTTCTGATTGGGCTTTTGTTTGTTTGTTTTAAATTGGTTGTTATCCTTCTGTTTGGTTGTTCGAGGAAGCAAAATGTATCTATCTATACATTCATCTTGGCTGGAAACTCAAGAAACATTTGATTAAAAATTACTCAACAGTACACACAAGGTAGTATATGAAAAAAGTTGAAAGATTTCTGTCTTTTCTTTTCTGTTAGACCTGCAAACTTTGTTCCGTTCCTTGTTATTTTATACCAGAACAACTGTCTTTTTAACAGGCCTCCTTACCACCTTACAGTCAAACAGCTTACAGGATAATTTCCAAACTGCTTAACCTGACATTCCAGGTTCTCCATGATCTGACACCAGTTTACCACTTCCACCCTATTTTCCTCTACTTAACCATTATGAATGCTGATGTTCAAACTACATAAGACTTTTAAGTATTCCCTGGGTGCTCCTTACACTTCTCTTTGTTCTTATTTTCCCTTCTTCATGGAATGCCATTGCTCCCATTTCTTCCTTCACCAAATGATATCCATCTACTATGACACAATTTAAATGTTATTTCCTCAATGCAGGAATCCCCAACTCTCCCAGGTAGAAATAAGTTTAACTTCTTTTCCACTTTTTCCTGGAACTTATTGATCTTGATGTAGTACTTACAATTAAAGAAGTCATAGAATTATAATGTTACACTTGGAAATAGTCTTGGGTAATTATGTAGTTCAACTTCTTCATGCTATGGAGGTCTAGAGCAAGAATCCAGATCTTTTAATCTGCTTTGCTTTATGATTATTTGTGTGCATATTTAATTTTTTCTACATGACATGTCACTGGGGTCAGAGATAGGGTCTTATTCATGTTGTGTTCCCCATGATGCCTAATTATACATAGCAGATATACAATAAGTGTTTTACAATTGACTTGAGAATTAATGCCAGAGGGATAGATAAAGTAGAGTTACCATTCATAATAGTTAATGTTTATTAAGAGTATGCTCTGTGCCAGGTACAAATCTATATCTTTATAAGAATTATCTAATTTATCATACATCCCTATGAGATAAGCACTATTACTAATTTTCATTTGCCCAAGATCTCATAGTTGTAGAGCCTGGGTCAAAATCCAAATTTGTCTGACTCTAGATCTGTTGCTTTTAATTATTATGCTATAATGCAAAGCAACATGGTGGGAACTCAAACATTATGAGTTTGGAAGATGATTAATTCATAAGAGACTAATTTTTATTTCCTGGAAGACTTAACAGCTGGGTTTGGAAAGGTAGCCTGGGGCTAAATTGTGGAAGGCCTTGAATGCCAGGCATGGTATAAGAAGTCATCTCCTTTACTTCCCTTTTCATTTACACCACTCTAGATCCTGATTACTTTTTGAGGCTCAACTCAAGCACTACTTATTTTTTAAAACTTTTAATTATAAAATTATTTTATAATGTGTAGAATTATTTTCATTTTTTATTGTTGTTCAAGTACCATTGTCTCCATTTTCCAGCCACCACTTTCCCCTGCCCCACCCTAAATCCTACCCCCCTTTGGCTTTGTCCATGTGTCCTTTACACATGTTCCTTGATGATCCTTCCCCTTCTTTCTCCAATCATCCCCCTCCTCCTTCCCTTCTGGTTACTGTCAGTTTGTTCTTTATTTCAATGTCTCCGGTTATATTTTGTCAAGCACTACTTATTGTGTAAGAACTTCCAGAATCTTCCAAGTCACAATGAATTGCCCCTACTTCCACAATACATTGTTTATATATACTTGTATCTGCTATTATGCATACTACTACTTTGTTGATGACAATATTTTGTGGATTTTTCTGTCTTGTTCACAATTTCTAAGTTCCTTGAGAATACGCACACTGTTTTATGTATGGTTATATACCTCTCATTCCTTATTTACCAACTGATACATTCTAGGTGTTCAGTAAATGTTAATTTAATTAAATGTTTCATTGGAAGAATACAGACATGAATAAGGCATGGTTTCTCCTTGCCAGAGAAGCCAACAGTCTATTGAAGGAAACAATACATTATTCCATGAGTAGCTATACTTGTGATATGTAAAAAGGTTGTAGAATTCAACAACCAATTAGAAATCAAAATAGAAAAAATAACCCATTCACATTAGCTCCAAAATCTATAAGGTAGCTAGAAGATAGCTAACAAAGATGTATAAGCCATTATGCATAAAAGTGCAAAGTTGTACTAAAGGAAAATTTAAAAATATCTAAAAGTGGAGAAATATATTTGTGAAGAGCTGCATGGAGTGCTGGCCTGTGAATCAAGGGGTCACTGTTCAAATCCCAGTCGGGGAACATGCCTGGGTTGTGGGCCAGGTCCCCAGTGGGGGACGTGTGAGAAGCAACCACACATTGATGTTTCTCTCCTTCTCTTTCTCCCTCCCTTCTCCTCTCTAAAAATAAGTAAACAAAATCTTTTTTTTAAAAAAAGAACTGCACAGAGTCTGGGATATTACCCTATGTAAAGCTAACACATGAGTCTGCTGTAGTTTCATGGATTTGGCATCAGACATAAGAATCTTGGATGAGAGACAAAGGATATTATTCACAGCAAAAGCAATAATTAGAACTTTGTTGGTTTGTGCCTATTCCCAATGCCTCCCACATCCTACAAGGGCAATATAAAGGACCCATGATGGATGACTGGACACATAGTAGATTGCGCTATAGGAGAGGAACAATGAGGTTTCACTGCTTTTATAGAAAACAGAAGCAAGCAAGCACTTTTTCTGTGGAGAGATGTTTCCTCATCCTTCAGGGTTATTCACTGCAAACATGACCCTGAGAAATGGGCTCAGGTAAAGATAAAGATTTGTCAGGGACTTGCATTTTTGGCATAAACAACAAAAAAATGCAGCGATGCTCAGGACCCATGGTGGAATGTCTCTCCCAAAAATATTGCATTCATGCATGGGAAGACTTCATATTAGTAGTTAGCAATTCTTATCAAATTAATCCATAAATCTAATAACATTCAAATCAAAATATTAGCAGGCTGATTTTTTTGTGGAACTTGACAAAATGATTACAAAATTGGAAAAGACATATATGGGCAATGGGTATATGAAAGATGTGGCACTGCAAAGGGTGAAGAAACGATTGATAATTTAATAAATATGATTGACAATTGATTTCCCTTATGGAAAAACTCTAAATCCATTCCTTATAAAAATAAAGTCTCTATATATAAAATACCAAAGTTCACAATAAAAAATTAAAACCAGTTAGAAATAGAGACAAAAATCATAATGTCCTCAGAGTAGAGCAGAATTTCCTGAACAAAACCCAAAACACAATTTTTGAAGGAAAAAATTGATACATTTGGTTCCATGAGATTTATACAATAAGAAACATAAGAAAAAAAGTTAAGGTCAAAGGACAAGTATTAATTGGTATAAGCTTTTTAGAAAACTACTTGGCTGTATCTACTGAAGCTGATCATATACATGTCATATGATCAGCAATTCTACTTTTTGGTATATGCCCAAGAAAAATGCATACATATGTTCACTAATAGACATGTATAAGTATGTCATAACAGCACTATTTGTAATAGCCCCAAACTGGAAAAAAACAAACAAACCAAATGTTCATCAACAGTAGAACGAATAAATAAATTGTGATATACCCATATATTGAAATGTGGTACAGAAAGAAGAACAGACTAACTACAAATACACATGACAACATGTATTTGTTGTTATGCATCTCACAAACCTAATGTGGAGTAAAAGCAACCAGACACAGGAGTATATGCTGAATGATTACATTCACTTAAAATATTAAAGAGGCAAAGCTACTTGTTGGGGGTGGGGTTATCATTCTTGGGCATAGTCACTGAAAGGGGGCACAAGAGAGGCTTCTGGGGATACTGGTCATTATTTGTGTCTCAGTCTGGAGGCTGGGTATATGGTTGTCTTCATTTTGTGAACATTCATCAAGATGTACACTTAAGATATGTTTATTTTTTTCTACAAGGAGGGATCCAAAAAACTCAGAAGTTATTTATAAAAATTGTGTATTTATTCTTGGAAGTTTAAACTTCAGTCACCTTCAAAGTATTCTCCATTTGATGCAATACTCCTACTGAGACACTTTTTCCACTTCTCAAAACAGTGTTTGAACTCATCGATTTTGATGCTTTTTAGTGCTTCTGCCACTTTTTGTTTCATTTCTTTCACATAGGTAAAATGTTTCCCTTTGAGGACAAAAGTCGCTTGGGGCAAGAGGGGGCTGAATATGGAGGGTAGGTCATGGGGATCATGCCATTTTTGGTCAAAAACTGCTGAATACTTGGTGCAGTGTGGGCAGGTGTGATCATAAATCACCCATCACAAAATGGGCAAAGAGCCTTAAAAAAATTCACTGAAGTTGAACGCAGCCTCTCACAATGATGCCAGCTGGTACACTAATACAGATGGGTCTCTAGAATACTCTCCTAGCGGGGTTAGCCTGTACTACAAGGGGCCTGCCCTCCAGAAAATAATTCCAGTTTTTTTGGGGTCTCCCCTCATATGTATTTATACTTGACATTTTGAAAATCTGCCTAACACACCCTGACTGGTGTGGCTGAGTGGACTGAGCACTAGCCTGTGAACCAAAGGGTCACCAGGTCAATTGCCAGTCAGGGCACATGCCTGGATTGCAGACCATGTCCCCATTTGGGGGTGTGCGAGAGGCAACCACACACTGATGTTTCTCTCTTTTTCTCTCTCCCTTCCCCTCTGTCTAAAAATAAAATAAATAAAATCTTAAAAAAAGAAAATCTACCTAATAGGATACCTTCTCTCTTTTTTTAGATTTTTAATTTATTTATTTTTAGGGAGAGGGGAAGGGAAGGAGAGGAAGAGAAACATTGATGCATGAGAGAAACATCGACCGGTTGCCTCTCGTATGTCCCCAACCCAGGACATGGCCTGCAACCCAGGTATGTGCCCAAACTGGGAATCAAACCAGTGACCTTTTGGTTTGCAGGCCAGCACTCAATCCACTGAGCCACATCAGTTAGGACTGGATACTTTCTTTATACATGGCTCCCATCAGTCAAATTGCCTGTGTATCAAAAGTATTGTTTCTCAGGTTTATTCCAGTTATACTCGTTATAAACCAAGAAAATAGGAATGCACAAAAATTTTGCAAAATATAGCCCTAGCTGGTATGTCTCAGAGTTAAGGACTTAGCCAGAGTTATGATTTCGCCAGGGAAGCAACACAAAATGAGAGAGGGGATATATGTAAAAGGAGTGATTACAAAGACTGGGCATGAAATTTGAGCTAGGGAAGGAGGGGAGTGGACAATAGGGAGCAAGAGATAGTGAAAATCTGGAAGAACCAATGCACAAGAGATTCTGGTGAAGTTGAAGGATAGTGGGGTCTGGTTACCAAAGGTAGTGAGTGAGCTGGAAAAGGAGGAGGTGATGGTCATAGAGGAATGTTTGAATTGAGATTATGGAAGGGTTGATATAATTGCTATGACAAGGCCTAGAGTATAGCCCTGTGAGTTAGTAGTGGAGATGGGGTCAAGGACAGTGTCATGGAGGAGAAATGTTCAAGAAACTGAATAAGCCAGTGTGTCAGAATTATCATTCTTGACCTCGCCAGGAATTAACACAGGACTACTACCACTGAGAATGACCATGTTCCAGGAGCTAAAGTCTTTGAGAAATAAGGGGGGTAAAAACTGAAGCTTAGTAGATAACAAAAACAATGAAGGCTAGTCTGTAACAAGATGTCAAAAGCTGGAAGTTTTCAAGGAGGCGAGAGAAGAATGGTCTAAAGGTAGGAATGAGAAGCTAGGAAGACATTTACCCAAACTTAAGGCTCTGTGCTACAATGGTGGTGGGAAAGAAAAATCATCTGCTTCTCTTGAGTGGGCTTCAATGGACACAGAGACCTCAGGGAAGAGTCTGGTTTCTGTTATGACAATGAAGGATACATTCAGAGATGAATTTGAAGATGTAGAGAAATTATTGAGGGTGCGTTTTGTTTGAGGAATAGGGGAGGGGTGCAAGAAGTGAACCAAAGAGAGGATATGGTCAGTAGTCATATGAAAGTTGTAAGGTGTTGAGGGGCATCATGGGGGTCTTGGGGTTCTTGTGGTGACTGGTAGAAATGGGGATAAAAGTCATCATTGGATTAGTTCTGATGAATTCAAGGAAGATAGGGGTTGTAGGATTTGAAGCTTGGGTAGGGAAGGGATTTGGATGACTGGGATTTGCGGTCCACGCCAAGTGACGTGGAAGTCCAGTGTTACACCTGGAGCACTGGAGCACACAATGCTCCATATTGTTCCTGGAACCAGAGATCACATAAATCTGTAGTGATAGAAAAATGGGCTTGAAACTACCCTTCACATTCAGGATAGGATTCCCTCTGAGAAAGTAAGAAGGTGGATAGCTATGAGGCAATGGTTAAGGAGGCCTCAATTTTCTGTAATGTTTTTATTCCTTTTAAAAGACAAAGCAAATATACCCAATTGTTAAAAGCATTCAAATCAGACCTCTGGCCAAGATGGAGGTGTAGGTACATAAGCTTTGCTTCCTCGCACAACCAAAAGAAGGAAAACAACTAATTTAAAAACAAAAAACAATGAGAACTGCCAGAAAATCAAACTGTATGGAAGTCCAACAACCAAGGAGTTAAAAAACACTCATCCAGACTGGTAGGAGGGGTGGAGACGGGCAGCTGGGACAGAGAGGAGGCACAGCAAGGTGATGGCTGGAGGACCAGGCAGTTCCACATTCGGGTGTGGATAAGCGGGGAGGAACAACTATGGAGCAAGACAGGCCACACAACCCAGGGCTCCAGCACGGAAAAATAAGGCCTCAAAACTTCTGGCTATAAAAACTTGTGGCAGTGGCAGAAATTCCCAGCCTCATAGGCGACTTCATTGGGGAGACCTACACGGTCTTAGAATGTACACAAACCTACGCACCTGGGAATCAGCACCAGGAGGACCCAATTGGCTTGTGGGTAGTGGGAGAAATGACTGAAAGTGGCATTGTTCCCTCTCTGACCCCTTCTCCACAGATAGCACCACAAAGCAGTATGTCAGTTGCCCCACCCTGGTGAATACCTAAGGCTCCTTGCCTTACAATGTAATGGGTGAGAGACAAAGAAATATGACCCAAATGAAAGAACAGATCAAAACTCCAGAAGAACTAAGCAATGAGGAGACAGACAACTTATCAGATGCAAAGTTTAAAACACTGGCAATCAGAATGCTCACAGAAATGATTGAATATAGACACAAAATAGAGGAATAACTGAAGGCTATGCAAAGTGAAACAAAGAAAAGTATACAGAGAACCAACAGTGAAGGGAAGAAAACTGGGACTCAAATCAACAGAGATTTGGAACAGAGGAAGAAATAAACATTCAACTGGAACAGAATGCAGAAACAAGAATTCAAAAAAATGAGGAGAAGCTTCAGAACCTCTGGGACAACTTTAAATATCCCAACATCCGAACCACAGTGGTGCCAGAAGGAGAAGAGGAAGAGCAAGAAATTAAAAACTTATTTGAAAAAATAATGAAGGAGAACTTCCCCAATTTGATGAAGGAAATAGATTTCCAGGAAGTCCAGGAAGCTTAAAGGGTCCCAAAGAAATTGGACCCAAGGCGGGACACACCAAGACACATCATAATTAAGTTACCCAAGATTAAAGGTAAGGAGAAAATCTTAAAAGCAGCAAGAGAAAAAGGGAGCATTAC